>JAUTDX010004376.1:0-27598 GCA_030844895.1 Ambrosia x helenae
AACTATCACCTCAATCGTAATCTTTCTTTGAACGCCTTTCCCTAAACTGTGCTTTGGCCATTGTTTTTTGACTGCCGCAACATCACCAGATGTACCCGGATCCTCATCATCATCATCCTCCGATCGGTCTTGACCAGACTCATGATCATCTCCACCATCATCATCATCACTATCATCACCATCATCACCATACCCAGAGGTGATTCATATATGTTTGTTCATGTATGTGTGAATTTTCTTCTTTAGCTTCTGATTCTCTGACACGACAATGACAAGATGATTCCGTGTATCGTCTCTTGATTCTATTAGTAGACGGATCTCTTGTTCATTGTTGGATAGCTTCATCATCGCCGCTTCAAGTGTTGCTGAAATTCTTTTGTTCTCTGACCTCGTTTCGTTGATAGTATTTGGGAACAGGCAAACTCGGTTTTCTGCCTCTGCTATCCTCCTCTGGTTTTCCATATTCTGTGTAATCTCTAAGTGTAGCATACATACAAGATTGTTAATCATGGATTGTAAAGATGGAGCATCTGATGTGATTGGTACTGGTGAGATAGATAGCATGAAAGGTGTAGGTTTAGCTGGTTGGGATGTTTAGAATTAAGGGACTCTGATCTTAGAGAGTATTCTCTGAAGCTAAAAGTCGATAGAAGGAGTATAAGTGACTGTTTGAACAGACACTTCAGCTGAGATTGGCTCAGTTGAAGACTGTAGGTTGTTCGGTAATTGGTGTGGGAATAGGAGTGGTGGTGGCAACTGAAGTGTTTGTGGTTAAGGTTGCGATTTCTGCAAGTGAGGTGTGTTGTGGCTGAAACAACAGTTGCTCGGGTTATTCTTGATTTGCTCATTCTTTTGGGTTTGTGGTTTTGATTTGTTCAAATTGAGTGGTTGGCTGAGTTGGTTCTTTAAATGAGACAAATTTGGCAGTTGAGGTTTTTCGGGCTTTCTTTGGTAACTGCTTCATCAAGGAACCGCTCGAGCTAGAAGCTGCCCATTTTCTGGAGGGCCTGTTTTCTTCTAACTGAGTATCCAACTCATGTAGATCCACTGAATAGCTCAAATCATCATGTTCTTCTCTTTCTTTTCGTAGCTCCACGCGTTGTTATACGGTAGCAGCTTCGCAGGCCTGCCTTTGTGCTCGAGTTCTTTTACTTCTTTAGCTAACTTTTTCATCTGACGCACTTTGTGATCAAGATCTTCATCTTTTGTTTCTTCACTATCAGATCCTTCGCCAGATTGTTCAGTTGTTGGAGCCTTCTTTGTTGTTGGGTCTTCACCAATAGAAACAATCCCCCTTGCGTTTTCCAGGATGGGATCCATATGCTTTAACTTCTGTGGCAGTAGATAATCCTGGTTCACCAACAACTGTACTACTTTTATTAGGTTTAGCAGTAGCAGACACAGGTTTAGTTACACGAACTCGACGGGTCGGTCTTGGGCCTAAGGAGATTCCCCTGAGGTGCCCCACCATCCTCTTTATTATTATCATCATCTCCTCCTTCATCTGATACATGATCAACATCCTCACATCCGAATCACTATCCTCGTCTCTCCAGTTGTCTTTTGGCGTTTCAGCATAGTCTTCCTTGAGGATGTGACCGATGATTCTTTTGAAAGCTGATCCTGAACTTTTCTTGTAAGTCTTCATTTTTGACATACCCAAATCATTCATATGCTCGAGCTTCAAAATATCACCTTCAACTTTTGGCAAATCAGGGATCTGAGAATCAAAAACCATCTGCGAAAATCCTGGATAAAGAAGAGATCTCTTATCCACATTCCTGTATTTTGTACTCAAGTTTTATTTCATGTGAAAAAATCTCATGATGAAGAAGTTGAAGGGTTGTTAAGAATAAGAGCCACCATAGCGGAGTTAATAGTCCTCCTTGAAGCATCAAAGCTGTTGAGTTCGGAACTTATGCAATGAATGAGAATATGAATGAAATAACGTTAGAAACGGCATAATCCAGAATTCAGATAATGTTCTTTCTTGATAGGCTCAGCATAATTGATTCGCTTGAAGAAACTCCAATAAGCGCTTGGAAAAACGGACTGGATCTTCAGCTCGATCATTTAAGTGAGGTGCTTCCTGGATGCTTTGTTCAGTGACAACCACCTCACGTCCATCAATACGCCCAACAAGCGCTATTTGTCACACCCCGCAAAGGCGGAAAGACGGGGATGCGATTCGAAATGTTTTCATGCATAAGGTTCGAGCAACACACACGATTTAAATTAAATAGATACCACCGAAAGATAAACGATGTCATAAATTATTAAAAATAACACAACATTGTTTGGAAATGAAACATTGTCTAAAATTTCATGACTCAAATACCAAGACAGCGCATGACTGACATGAGCGAACCAACAATGGCACCACTGAGTGTAAGCTCAAACCCAACTCTTAAGTCTCTACCCTTCATGGTTGATTACCTGAAAAACATGCATAAAATATTTGTCGACATAATGTCGGTGAGTTCACAGGTTTTAATGTAACTATGTAAAGTGCTTGTGAAATTCATGTATGACCAATCATAGGATAGCTAAGTGAATGATTACTGTGCAAACCATGAGTCCCCTAACCAAACCTCTTGACTATTATGCCTTGTGCATTGTACAATAAAGATAACGTATGTATAGTAGAATACTAACACTCTTTGTATGTACAGTTAGAGCGACTAACCAAGAGTGGGGGTGTCAACCCAATAGATCTATTAAAAGTGTTCCATGGCTTTTGATAGCTAATGGTTACAGTATAACTTTAAGTATGAGGACTGCTCAGCTAATGAACCAAATGTCTCTTGTTCCACATGGTAGTCACGATAGAATAACACCCAAAATGAAATGTAACCTGGTGACTGAAGATAAGGTTTGGTAAAGTAGAAAAGTGGAATAGCTAATGTCCCGACAAATGATATCCTAAGATTATCAAGGACATAGTAAGTTTTACGTTCTTGTTGTTTATCATACAAGTTGTTCACCCGACTTGTAGACCCTTGTATCATGCATACATGGGGCCATTATTCATGCACGTGATAATTTCTAAGTATTTTACATGTACTTTGTAAAGGGTACTTTTTTGTGAATTCTGGTGTTTTGTCGTAAAAACGTATCAATTATTAAGAAAACGTACCCACGTGTTATTATAGGTTGTATTGTATGTCCTATTCTAACACGTGTGGTGGATTGTGGGAAATACGAGTGTTTTAACATGGTTTCTAACTTATGGTATTCAAAGTGTGTTTAACACATGTTAGGGACATGTTAACACATGTTCTTACAATATCCCAAAACTTTGTTATAAACTTTGATCAGAATCCGAACCCTGAGTCATGAAATTGACTTCCAAAGTTCCATTTTATGGTTATAAAAAGATGTTTATAAATGTATAATTTTATTACATCATACAAATCCGATTTTGTCTATAAAATGCAATTATAATAAAGTGTATATACATATGTTTTTAGTTCAAAAAGTTGGATCTTTTGGGATATCCTCGGCACTATACAAGTCCCTACACTCGGGTACATTCATGTTATTACATGTGTCGAGTTGATTCGATATGTATATGCATTGTCTGAGTGTTCGTATAAAAGAGAATCATCATAGTTTAAGATGGGTTTTAAACTTGTATGTTATTATGTTTATAGATTCTTGGCTGATTATACAAGATCAAAGGGACATTGGGTCGGATTTTTTCAACAAGGCCGATTAGTATTAAGAGGTTCAAGAGGGGTTTTGACCGCATACCAAGAAACGAAGATGGTGGAGGTTGTCGATGAACACAAGCTTCCTTTGGGTCTTGATAGCTTCACGACTCTTGTGGCTCCTCGGGTAGATGATTGCCAAACTAAGACCTTGTGGGAGTCGGGTGTTTTGGGTCGGTCGAAGGTGGGAAAGAGGAGAGGGAAAGTTTTGTTGAGAGTGGGAACTTTGTGTGGATTTATGGATGTTCAACACCTTCCTTGGCTCCTCTACTTATAGTGGTTCACGTGGGGTGGTGCTGAAACACAAAAGGGTAAGTGATTTTGCATAGGATAGTGTTGTGTTTAATGGCTTTAATCACATTCTAGTGCAAGACATGGTGTAAGAGATGGATAAGCAATGGTGTCATGCATTCCTTGTGGGACATGAATCGATTGAATGGACAAGACAATGAGGGTGGCGTTGACTTGATTTGGGAGTTTCATCATGGTATGGCTTGTATCCATTTTGTGTAAGTTGATGATCATCACCATGTTCTTGTTCTTCCATTCATGTGGCCGATTATATCTCATGGTTTTATAGCATTTTGGAAGTCAACCAAAGGGAATTGTTTAGGTGGAAGTGTTTGCTAGCCGAAAATGAGAAGGTAACAAAGTTTGATAGTGAGTACACATGGAACAAGGATTTGTCTCTAGCTTTCACCAAATCGTGTATATATATTAACGATCACGATGGTTTTGTATAACCGATGTGGGCCGATTGTTTGGTAGTCAAAGATGGGATGGTGTCCTCGCATAGTTTCCCTTTTTGAATAAGCTTTAGACAAAGCATTGGTGGTGAGTTGTGAGAAATCGGCCGAAGGGTAGGGACAAAAGGTAACCAATGGTTTATTTGGAATGTAATCTTACTTGGGAAGGAAGTTTGTAAAGGTATTATCCATTTTTATATAGGGTGGCCTATCATATTGGTTGGATGTTTGTCTTGTTTGTTTGTGTGTCATCGGCCGAAAGGAAAGAACAAGAAAAGAAGTATTGTTGTCATGGTGGGGCCTTGGTCATTGTACTTCCTTAGTGGCATAATCTAGATGATGGGGATAGGTAAAGATGGATCTTTCTTATGTGTAATTCGTGGGTATGTGTGTGTGTGTGTATATATATATATATACCTACGGGTATAAACATTAGATGTGGGTATATTCATGTGTTGTTGAAAACCATTAGTTATCTAGGCTTTAGGAATAGGTTTTGAGTGTTAATACACGTATATTTGGTCGATCTATAAGTTAAAAATATGAGTTTTTTGGGCAATAATGTAAACTATGTTATCCATACATATGTTAATATTGAATACACATGTGTTGCTGGATAATATTAATTAATGTATACATGTGTTGGTATCTAGACGATGTTTCACGGTTTTTGTATGTGTTTTAATTTCATGAAACGATTTGTGATTGTTCGGATTTGAATGGAATTGTGTGATTTTCCCATTTTGGTATTGTCACATGTATTGTCATTTTGTTTATGTGTAGTAATTGGGTATCTGGTTGCTCTCTGTTGAGCATGTGATTGGCTTGACTGTTTAACGCCAATTGTCTTGAATAGTCCGGGTGTTGTATGAGTAAACGGATAACCTATTGCACTTCTACAATATTTCAGGCTTTACTAGACTGGGGGGTATAATGTGTGCAAAAATGCCTAATGTGCACATGAAAATGACAATATTAAGTAAAATGCGTACGGATGTTGACCTAGATAGTTGACTGGTGTCACATTCTCCCCTTGTTTTTGGAATTTCGTCCGCGAAATCGAGTTGACTTATGGGTCTCAACCGTCTTTGGAAAGAGTGAAGGGTACTTTTATCTAATCTGGTCTTCACGTTCCCATGTAAATTCGGGTCCGTGTTTTGCATTCCATCTGACTTTGATAAGTTTTTCTCGGCTCCTTCTTAGTTTTTGGACTTTCCAATCAGTCACTTCGATTGGCTTCTCAGTAAAGTGGAGTTGATCATCGATGTGAATTTCTTCAGGAGGAATGATCAAGGATTCATCGGATAAACACTTCTTTATATTGGATACGTGGAACGTGTAATGAACACCACTGAGCTCTTCCGGCAGCTTGAGCTTATATGCCACGGGACCAATCCTAGCAAGTATTTCGAAAGGACCTATGTATTGGGGGTTAAGCTTCCACGTTTGCCAAACCGTGGTACACCCTTCCAGGGTGAGACATTTAAGAGTAACTTATCACCAAACTGAAATTCGAGTGGTTTGTGGCAGCGATCAACATAGCTCTTTTGACGATCTCGAGCTGTTTTCATGCGATCACGGATCTGAAAGATCTTATGAGTTGTTTCTTGAATTAGCTCGGGGCTAGTCAAATATTTGTCTCCAACTTCCGCGCAACACAAAGGAGATCTACACATAAGTCCATATAAGGCTTCAAAGGGGGTAGCCTTGATGCTGGTATGGTAGTTGTTGTTGTTGGAGAATTCAACCAAGGGTAAATGAGAATCCCAATTTCCACCGAAATCGATTACGCAAGCACGGAGCATGTCCTCTAGGGTTTGGATAGTTCGCTCACTCTGGCCGTCGGTTTGAGGGTGATAGGCTGTACTCATGTCCAAACGAGTGCCTAGTGCCTCCATAAGAGTTTGCCAGAATCGGGAAGTGAATCGACTGTCCCGGTCAGAAATGATTGAGACAGGCACACCATGCCTAGTCACAATCTCCTTGATATACAGCTTGGCAAGTTTCTCTAACTTGTCGGTTTCCTTAATCGGCAGGAAATGTGTAGACTTGGTTAATCGGTCAACAATTACCCAAAGCGTGTTGTACCTTTGGACATATCAGGTAGCTTGGTGATGAAATCCATAGAGATTTGTTCCCACTTCCAAACGAGAATTCGGGTTGCTGCAGCAAACTGGACGGCTTTTGATACTCAGCTTTAATCTTCGAACAGGTAAGGCATCGGCTGATGTATGATGCAATTTCACCTTAAGGTTGGGCCACCAATAGAATTCTTCATGTCTTTGTACATTTGTCGGCTCCGGGATGAACCAGGTACTTGGACTTATGGGCCTCCTCAGGAATTAAATTGCGTAACTCGCCAAAATGTGGCACCCAGATCCTATTGGCAAAATAAACTGTGCCCTCAAATCGTGTTCCAAAAGGTCAACCATCTTGAATAAGGAATTATTTTTCAGATTCTCACCTTTCAGAGCTTATTGTTGAGCTTTATGAATACGGGTGGTGAGGTTTGTGTGGATAGTTAGGCTAGTGCACGCACACGCATAGTCTTGACTTGTTCCTTCCGGCTCAAGGCGTCAGCCACAACGTTGGCCTTTCCCGGATGGTATTTGATCTCACAATCATAGTCATTCAACAATTCAACCCATCTACGTTTCCGCATGTTCAGATCCTTCTAATTCAAGATGTGTTGTAAGCTCTTGTGATCGGTGAAAATGGTGCACTTAGTGCCATAAAGATAGTGCCTCCAAATCTTGAGGGCAAAGATTACTGCACCTAACTCTAGGTCATGAGTGATAACCTTATTCCTCTGCATGAGTACACATCCAAGACCTTGATGAGAAGCATCGCAATAAACTACGAAATCATCGGCACCTTCGGGAACAAAAAGAATCAGAGCACTACACAATCGGTTCTTCAAAGCTTGTAATGCTTCTTCTTGCTTGACTCCCCAATCGAACTATTTGTCTTTTTTTGTCAAGACTGTAAGTGGCTGGGCAATCTTAGAGAAATTTTCGATGAACCGACGGTAATAACCGGCTATACCCAAAAAATTTTGCACTTTGTTTGGGGCTTTCGGCGCATCCCAATCTTTTATTGCTTCAATTTTTGGTAAGGTCAACTTGAATGCCCTTCTCGTTCACAACGTGACAAAGAAAATGAATTTCTCAAATCCAAAACTCGCATTTAGAGTACTTGGCAAACAACTTCTCATTTTTGAGTAACTCAAATAACAACCTAAGGTGATGTTCGTGCTCGTCTTTGGTTCGCGAGTAGATCAAGATGTCATCAATGAAAACAATCACGAATTTGTCCAAGTAGCACTTGCAGACAGGATTCATAAGATCCATAAAAACAGCAGGAGCATTCGTCAAACCGAATGGCATAACCAAAAACTCATACTGCCCATAACGAGTCTGGAAAGAATTCTTCGGGACGTCGTCCTCTTGAATCCGCAACTGATGATACCTCGAATGCAGGTCGATCTTTGAATAATAAGTGGAAACCTGCAACTGGTCAAACATATCATCGATCCTCGATAGCAGGTACATGTTCTTGATGGTCAGCTTGTTCAACTCCCGGTAATCGATGCACATACGAAAGCTTCCGTCCTTCTTCTTCACAAACAAAACAGGTGCTCCCCATGGAGAAAAACTCGGGTGAATGAAACCTTTGTCTAACAATTCCTGAAGCTGATTAGATAATTCTTGCATCTCGAATGGTGCCAAACGATATGGGGTACGAGCTACTGGGGCAGCTCCCGGGACTAGCTCAATGAAAAACTCGACTTGTCGTGGCGGTGGCAGCCCTGACAAGTCTTCTGGAAAAACTTCAGGATAGTCTCGCACTATCGGCATGTCCTTGGGTTTCCGATCTCTAACTTTCTGTTCAATGACGTGTGCCAGAAACGCAACACAATCCTTCCTTAAACATTGTTGCGCCTTAATGCAAGATATAACTCGAAGAGTAGGTCCACCACGATCTCCTCGAATCGAGAGGGTTTCACCATCGGACAAGGGGATACGAACCAACTTCTCGTGACAGACAATCTCTGGACGATCTTGGATAACCAATCCATGCCAATGATAACATCGAAACTACCCAACTGAATAGGCAGTAATCAATCCGGAAAACATGATCACCAAGTTCCAAAACACAATCCCTAACAACTTCTCCAGTCGAAATTAACTTACCGTTGGCCAATTCTATAGTATAATGTGTATCCAACTTACTTGATTCTAACCCAAGGGATTTCTTAAAGTAGAGTACTTCACTTTCTGCTCCTCGGAACAACCGCTAATGTCGAGAACTGACTTAGTTTTCTCAATCCAACGAACAATCCCAACAGCTCCTTCGGTACCACGAAAATTCCATGGTTTGCAAGCCATGAAAGTTATGTACGAACATCCCCGAATAGGGTTTACATCTTCTAGGTATCAAATAGTAAATATTATTAACACAAAGTTTCGTGTAGGAGTAGTAAGTAGAGAATTTGGACCCAAAATTCCTACCGTTATCCATTTCTCTTCCCCGTCGGCGACCAGTACATCCAGAACCGCTGCTAGAAATCGGCTCGAGCTGCATCGTGACGAGCAATTGCTTTGGTTATCACCCTAGCCAACTCAGCAGGAGTAGCCGGAATTGACTCACCCTCATTGGTTATTGCAGATTGTCGGGTTTACATGTTTTCCTTTTAATACATCACATATCAAAAGTATAATATACATATTTCACAAATATAGTCATGCATACAAATATAACAACCAAATACAACCATGAATAGTAAGTCAATCACAACCACCAGACAACGGGCTAAATAAGGCACAGCATGAATTAAAATACTATTAAAACCATTCCATTTCATAGTTAGTTCACATACATCATTTTGTTCTGTTACAAAAGACAGATGGCCTAGCCGTTCGTGTCCAAACCACAAGTACAAAATAAAACATCATAAAGTACATCCACGAGACCTCCTAAGAAGATGAAGATGGAAAACCAGCAGCAAGGGCAGCGATGGCAGCTCTCATACGCTGGTCCAGCTCAGTCATCCTCTACTCTATCGCCTCCAAATGTCTCTCTGCCTCCACCCAACCTGTGGTAGTGGCAAGAATCCCCTGCTCGCCCCTGATGCATGGTCCTCCAACTCCTAGATGTGAACAGCCATACTAACAAGCCACGCGTCATGTGACAAAAGAACACCACGCTCCATGTACATTGGCCTCCCAGAAGATCCGCCTAGGGGCATCGCCTCTTTGTCATCCTCCTCGTCCTTATGGGCTAAGTCACCTACGAGACTAGGGAGGTAAGGCCGCTTGCGGGCTTGGGATTGCCTCCTCAATCGCCGGGATGGCTCAAGTATAGGCACAGGCGCCTCCACAGCAGGTTGCTCCGATATGGGGTCAAAAGAAAGGTCAGGCTCGCCGGAAATCAAAGGTTCAGCGGGCAACATAGGAATCGGAGCAAGAGCAGGAAGGGGAAGGGCAAGGACAATCAACTGTTGCACCGTCTTTCCGGGAGTGCACTTATGGAGAGCACTGCACGAGGCAGGCTGGGTCGCAGGAGGAATCACCGGGAAATGGACGTCAGGGTTAGCAAGAGCGGGAGGGACATCATCCTCGGTGTTGTCATCGTTGACACGACGATTCACGGGCGTAGGATCCACGTCCATGTCAGAGTTGTCAGAGATAAATCCGCCACCATGATGTGGGAAGTCGGGAGCCTCATACGGGATAGGAGCAGACTGATCGGGAGGAGCGTGCTGCGTATCCTCCTCCGGTGTAGCATCAACGAGGTAATCATCCTTGGAGTCAGAAATGAGAGTGAGGTCTACAGAAATGGCCATGATCCTGTCAAACGCATGCATATATGAATGAAAATAAATGTAAATAAATGAACTACTATACGCGTGTGTTATCGTGGAGCAGCTTGAGACTTGAGAGGTGCAAGGCGAGGTAATGTGGTACTTTGTGAAAACTTTCGAAAATTATTTTGCTTGTAGTTGACTCAAAAGAATATTAGTTCGCTATAACCTTGAGCTCTGATACCAATCTGTCACACCCCGCCAAGGCGGAATCACGAGGATGTGATTCGAAAGGTTATCAAGTACAAGGTTCGAGCAACCCACAAGATTTAAATTAAATAGATACCACCGAAAGATAAATGATTTTAAAAATTAGAGTTAATTGCCAATTTAGTCCCCGAGGTTTGTCAAAAATTTCCACTTTCATCCAAATCTTTTTTTCTTGTCAATTTAGCCCCTGTGGTTTCATTTTTTTGTCATTTTAGTCCCTGAGGTTTGTCAAAAATTGTCACTTTCATCCAAATCTTGTTAGTCCACAGGGACTAAAATGACAAAAAAAAATGAAACCACAGGGACTAAAATGACAAGAAAAAAAGATTTGGATGAAAGTGACAATTTTTGACAAACCTCAGGGACTAAATTAGCATTTAACTCATTTGCTTAATTTATATTTTTCATACAACTTACCATCATGTTTGTTAGGCAAAACAATCTCATCAATGAAACTTGATTTTTCTTTTTTTTTTTCGATGTTCAGGACTTCAGTCCACGCGTCAATGACATGTGTGTTTAACCATATACCAGGATACATACTTTCAAACATTAGTTTTGGAGTATTTGTTCCCAACTCTAAACGGAATACGATTTTGCTACACGCATTTACAAACAATGTCATCATTTGTTTTTTTTTTTTTTTGGCAATTTGCATAAGTAAATATATAAGGACAGTTACTTACTTCTCTGGTATTGGAGCCATAATGTACTGATATATTTTGAGTTCATTGTTCGTAACTCTTTCAGTCATGTCGACAACTCTGTCAACAAATGGTGTTTTCATTGTAGGAGAATTGTGTTCCTGTCTTTCAGGCATGTCATTTTTTCTTGCTTGATTTGTTTAAATGTATCTCCCAAACAGTTGCTTTTCATAGCATAAAGAAAGTTATCAATTGTCTGTAGTTGATCTATTGCTAAGTCAGTTATTTCATCAGTAACCACATCCTCATATACCTCTTCAACTCTTAAACCTTGTTCATTTTCTCTTCCTTCGTTTAAACGAACAACAATCTCCTTTGTGTCATTATACTCCTCATTCTTGTCATCATTACTTGTTTCTTGTACACGTACTCTTTTACTTCTAAATGATTCCCACTTTGCACATCTTTCCATCAACTCAGTACACCAAAGGTACTTTGTTTTTATTTGTTCTACCATTTCATCCATCTCTTCCTTAATTTCCTTGTATGATCTCATCTTGTTATCCATTTCTTCCATCCTACCTAATTAATAGAATTTAATAAAATAATATTTTAAAAAAACACAGTTGCGTTTAAATAAAAGTATATTGCGTTTTATATAACTAACAACTTGCGTTTTATAAAAATAAACTTGCATATTTTTAAAAAAATAACATCCTCATATGTAAATTTTACCTTTTTTGCTTTCTGGCTTCTTTCATACCCTTCTTTGTCGTATTCAACACCGGTCATCGGATATTGAGTTATGTAGTATTGAAGCATTTCTTGTGTTTTTGTCCCCAAATCCATTTTATAACAATTTTCTAGCTCATCGACATTGTCCCAATACATATTATACTGTTCATTACTTTCAATGTTTGCTTCAATATAAACACTTTTTTTAGTCAATGGTGTGCACACCTCGGGTAACATGTAGTCTTCATCAATGTAATTTTCCAGATTATCAATATCTTCTTCCTTCACTATTTCAGTTTCATTACCCTTTTGATTATGAACTTCTTGTAAGTTGTACTCTTCCCCATGATGCACAACAGCAGTTTCTTTATTCAACTCATAGTCTGCCGATATGTCTTCAACTTCAATGTGTTTCCCCTTTGCCTTTTGTATTTCTTCATCTATTATATTTAAATATTCTTCAATATACGCATCATCATCATTCAATTCTTCTATTGCAGGTTGCTCTTTTGGAAATTCACATACTTCTTTAGCATCATCATCATCCATCAGAAGCTGTGAAGGCATAGTCATTATAGCTCTAATAACATCATCTACGCCTTCATAGCTACACATGTTGGTATTGATTTTTTTCTTTCATTATCATCACCACTGCCCTTTATTCTACGCTGACTCAAGGGAACATTGTTACGCAGGTACAATTGCATCTCGTCCAACGAGTTGCGTGTGATGTAAGAGATTGACGGTATTTTGATCCCGAGTTCTCTATGATGTCTTTTATTGTAATCGCGCAGGTACAATATCTAATAGTTCAAAAAATACAATTAACATGTTTAAAACAACTTGCGTCTAAAACAAATAACATTTGCGTTAGTTTTAAAATAGTTTGAAATATGTACTCACATTTAATAATGCAACTGGTCCATTATAATGGTCTTTATCACCAAGCCATCCAGCTTTAGTTCTCCTCAAACATTCAAGCATATACCCACACCAGTTCATCATTGGAATTTCACATTCATTATCAATACCCAAAAAAAAATTTTGGTTCACTGTTGTTGTTTTTGTGATTTCACCGAATATTGTACTCCAGGCAACCAGAAAGTTCAATTTGAATAGTCTTCCACCGTCTACATTATCTCCAATTAGTGTCAGAACTCTTCCAAAAGTTATTCGTGTATTATCAAACTGGTTTTTAAATTCATCTATAATAGTATCAGCACCCTTCCTTGGCATATTTTTTTCCAGAACATGTATCTTTCCATTAGGAATTCCAAAAACCTCATGTACTGTTGATGATGTTATTTTGATACTATGATCGCCCAAATTTAATATGCTTGTTTCATCATCATAGTTTATCAACAACCAGTATCCCAATGCCGTAGCAGTTGACTCGTATTCCATTGATAGTATGCTGCCAAGTCACATCCCTCTAACATCAGTCTTTTTTCCATCCGTTAAGTAATTTACAGTCGCCATAAAATCAGCTGGAGAATATCTCATTTTAGGTCTCTTGTGACTGTACTGCATGAACTCTTTGGTATTCATCTTTCTATCATTCTTTAACTTCTTTTTTTGGCGTTTCAAAATCATTGTCTGAGTCAAGTGTATTGTTTTCAATGCGTCTAAGACGACTATTTTTTTGTAAACTATTCAAGGGGTTTGGAAGTCATCATCTGGATCTACTACATATAAATTATACCATATTTAATTAAACGCAAACACAATAATTTTTATACGCAGGAACAAATTTATTCAAACGCAAAAAAAGTATAATTTTTTACGCAAGTACTGAATTTACTTATGCACCTGAAAATCATATAGTATATGAAACAGTAAGTTAGCCATGCAGATCTACAACCACACTTTAAAAAAAAGATATACAACGAACCTTCATTAACATGCTTCGTCATTTTGTCATGCAGTTGTTTTGATTGTCTTTCAGTTGATTCTCATTCAACTGATCATCATAATCAATTAGGATTATTTCGTTAATTTCAAAATTTCGATAATATCTAATATAATTGTAAATAATTACGTTACTTTTCTTCATCTTCTTCGGCTGCATTCTTTTGGTTTCTTCTTTGTTTTGATCATCTTTCAATTAACTAAATTTCAGTGTTTTTTGTTTTGTAACGATTTTTTACATAATTGTAATTCAATTGCCGCCCTTTGTTTATTTATTATTTTTTGAATGCAGTTTTACGTCACAATTACTAATTTTCCCTTGACAAAATTTTCGTGGAATTTAATGACGCGTGGTTTTTTACGATCGTGCCCCTCATAATCCGCCTAATCCAATGATCAGGATTACTTCTTACATTTTGTACGCTGACAAACTTTTTACGTTAGCCTCACCCTTCTTTCATATCAATCCTAATTTATAGTGATGGGTAATTTCGATATGTGTAGGACAAATGTAGGTTGAATTGTTATATGTGTAGGATTAACATATGATAATATCGATATGTGTAAGATAAACGTGTGATAATTTCGATATACGTAGGATGAATTTTGACATGTGTAGGAGTAAATTTGATAATGTGTAGGGTAAAGTGTTAATGACTAATTAATTAAAGTGATAATAATTAATGTGATAAGAGTTAAACTATTTAATGTACATTTCTTCTTTTTGTTCTCACAATAAGTTTCTTCTCATTTGATCACCCCCCTATATATATATATATATATATACAGATTCTTTTATATAATTCGGGAATAGTTTTACTATGTGATGATGTAATTTTAAAAGGGCATTTTAGTAAATAAAACACCTAGATAACAACTTTAGATATAATAGATTTTTAATTTTTGTTATGCATTTGTAATGGTATTTGACGTACTTTGTTATTATATAAAACATAGGTTGATTATTTTATCATATGACCCGACCCAAACTAGACCGGACCGGACCGAAATATTATTATATACGATATACAAACAACCCACTATAGATTTCCACTCCCTATGAAAAGGTTTTATGGGTCTGCCACCGTTTTTAGCTTTGCTCCTCATCCAAACATACATCTATTTTTTAATATACATTTTTATCGTTTCACATTAAATTTGTCTATTCCGTAAAACTTCTGGCATATAATCTAGTTCTTTAATTATAAACGTATATCACATATCTTGTCCTACGTTGAAATATCGTTTCCAAATCCTCATACAAACTTATAACTATATAGTTAAGCAAGTAAATAAGTGTATCACATAACGTGTCCTAAGTTGAACTCCCACCCCAACTCTCAAATCAGTACCATATACAAATTTGTGTGTTTTTTTTTATTTACGTTTTAAGTTATTTGTATGATGTAATTTGTTCTGATTGTTTGAGTCTATTTTGTACATTAGATAGTAAAATTATGTATAATATAAATTCCTACTATGGCTTTCAAGAATTATATAAAGACAAAATGATTTTTGATATATCAAATTATAATTTGCAAAATAAAAACCAAGTTACATCTGGATAATGGGTATGCGAGCAACAAAGTGTGCCGATATCCATTTTTGATCCGATTGTAAATTTCAAACAAACTCCTATTTTTTATTAGCCTTCCATATTGGCACACTCAATTATTCAACTAATAGTCAACATTTACAATCCAGAGTATTATTAACTCATTACATATTACATAAGACGAACTATATGTTTATCATAAACTTTTTTTGGTAATATTAAGAAGAGAACAACAATCCCGTTTTCGATTTCTCACTTGCAAGTCTGCTGGCTTGAATAGTAAGTCCCATGTACCTAAATTAATTAAATGGTTAGCTACTAGAAATAAAGAACTAATGGAATATGTACATCAACGCAATATTACGATTGAATTTAATTACCTTCCGAGCATTATTACATTAGCAGGAGCGTTAAGTATAGTTGATCCATCGATGACTCGAAGAGCATCAACACCGATAACCTTGTAATCGTCGTCAACTACTTTCCCAATCTGACATCCACCATGGAAATGCCATATAGTCCTTACAGTGTCCTTACAAAATTGTTCTATGGATGAACTTGTGTTATCATGTACCGGCAAATTAGATGGTAGTTTAACCGTAAGGTCAAGTATATCTTGAATGGTCATATTTGCATATCTAAACTTAGATAATTCTTTGGATTCAATTACTTTTAGGACAGTACTAACGCCGTCAATACATTTTTCCAAATCTTCTGGTTCTTTGAAATAGTTGAACTTAACATCTGGACAGTCAGTTGGATTTGAACTTCTAAGCTTTAGTTCACCCCTAGAAATTGGTCCATCGACTTTTAGAAGGACGAACCCACCCATCTGCGAAGAAAGAGAGGTTGTTATATTAGACTATATCGTTGATATTAATAAACATCTAGTTACAATCCAAGTACTTTAATATATTATATACCTCAAAAGAAAAACCCTGATAATTTGAAGGATCTCCAAGAACCAGGTTAATGTGGCTAGCTTGCTCAATCTGGAAACCAGGTCGATCACCCACAACTTGAATAACAGACTTCTCAACAGGAATGGGGGAAGGGATAAATATCACATTTAATGGGTTGTCTGCCATGCCTTGACCTACTAGTGGCTGATCTAACACGACATTGATTTGTTGGGCATTAAGTTGATCTTTAGGACCGATCCCACTCAACATAAGAAGTTGTGGGCTCCCAAGAGGTCCTGCAGATAGTATGATTTCATCGTTTTGGTCTCCTTTCAAGTATGCCCTATGCTTATTACCTAAGGCATCTTCAAAAACTACAGCATAAGCCTTTGGCCTAGTGTTTCCTGTTCAGAAACAAAAAGTCATTGATTAGTGTTAGTTGAGTTTCATATTTGTTATGGTTTATCGTATCATTGATTTATTAAACTTCATTTCACGCTACATGTTGCACTTAACATGTAACTTGAGATGACATCTAGCAAACTTTTTGTCTATGTTAATAGTAATTATTATTTGATCTTTTCAATATCTTTACATTTATGTCCTAACCATTATTTTATCAGTAGTTTTAAATATTCGGATAATTATTAGTGTTTTGTTATTATCATATTAATCGCTTAGCTTTAGAATTATCATTTTCGTTGTACTATCTATGTATTAATTAATAGATCTACAAGTATTCAACACAAAGAATAACATATCACTACCAATACAGTTTGTTTAGATCTTTTATACTCATTGTCATAAAAATATCAAAACGTTATCCCAACAATTGTGTAGATAAGATTTTACATACCTTTGGTTGAAAATAAGACTTTTCCAACAGTTGCATGTAGATAAACAGACAGCCCCAAAGGATTTGCAAATTGTAGCAAGTCGGTTGCGCTATGTCTTAGGCCCTTTTCATCAAAAGTTGTACCACCAACTTTAGTCCCAGTGACATAATCATAAGTAAAGCCATTGTATGGAGTTACTCCAGCTTCTATAAGTGCACCTTTCCATGCTGATTGCCACTCTCCAACAACAGGCTGAAACACCATAACCTTCTCCACAAATTCATATGAAGCATTAACCAAATTCATATCAGTTAGTTTCGCCTCTTCGAAGAACTTTGCATCATCACGAGTGTAGAATCCGGCATTGATGGAAGTACCACCACCTAAGACCCGTGGACGAGCATTTCCAACCCCATCTTCGGACATAAATAGCTCTACTGGTGAATTTGGTGATGTGTCATAGAAGAAGTCGCCATAATTATCTGAATAAGTGATGTCGGGATTGTCATAGGGTGAGCCGCCACGTTCGAGCAACAAAACTGAGTGGCTTTCAGAGAGTGTAGTTGCTAAAGGGATTCCGGCAGCACCTCCGCCTATTACAATGTAATCGTAGAATGATATCTTTGGAGCGTTCGTTGCTTCATGCATGAATGAATAGTTTGGCGCTGCACAATAAAGAAAACATTTTTCAAAAAAAGGTATAATAAAGCCTATTTATTTTTTAAAGTTTAAACATGTTTAGTTAACAAGCTACCTCTTAAGAACATTAAGAGACTAGCTTTTAATTATTCATAGCCTCTAAATAGTTAAGAAATAACGTTAAGTCATAATGGTTAAGCGGCAACAATGAAGATGTTACCTCTTAATCATTCAGACATAAAGCTACATTTTAACCATTAAAAAGCTATAAACCATTTAGATGCAGTCTCTTAATGACCATTTAGAGGCTACCAAACTGCCCGTGCAATTGTTATTCTTGTGAAGAAGTTGTATATGTTTTATGCATCATTCCTTGACATCATTATTACATTATTACCGAACGGTTGGGAAGCTTTGTAATATACATTTTGAATGTTTAAGAATTCTTAACGTGAAGATTTAATCAAAATATATATACACGGACATGTTATTTTCAATACCAATATTTTGTTGATAACTATAACTCTATAAGAACCACTTGAAACATTTAAATCAAAACATACAATTTATTTTCATTTTCAATACCAATATTTTGTTGATAACTATAACTCTATAAGAACCACTTCAAACATTTAAATCAAACCATACAATTTATTTTCAGTACGCTCTTTAGTTGATTATGAAACTGTGTAAACTCATTAGATTTTATTTGGAAACTTACATGATCTAATATACATGTTTTTTAAAGAATTTGCAAAGAAAAAAAGCCGACAGAATACATATATATAAATATATAGGCTAAGTATCCTTTGAAAACCCTTGAGTTGTGCAAACCCGTGAAAACCCTATGTAACAACATTGTTTTTTTTCTAATTTTTTAGAGTAGCTTGTATACTTAATTTTATGACTTTCGGCTCAAAAAAATCAAAAAAGCGCCGAATAGATTTTTTTTTTAAAGTTACGTAATACAAATGTTACATATGTAACAATGCTGACGTATGATAAAATCCAGTTTTGTGTAACAGGGTGTAACAAAATAATCTACTCGGCGCTTTTTTGATTTTTTTTTTTGCCAAAACTAATAAAATTGAATATAAAACCTATTCTGAAAAATCAGGAAAAAAAAAAGAATTTTTACATAGGGTTTTCAGGGTTTGCACAACTCAAGAGGGTTTTTATAGAACCACAGAGTAATTGAGAACAGAGATAACCATTCTGGACCACACATATCTATAAATTAATTTTTTTTGTTAAATCGCAGCTTTTCGTGCAAGAATATATTATTTTTCATTGATACATATGTGTATATTGTCTTTTTCAGTTATACATATACGTATATTATCAAACATCTATGTATGATACTTATATATATATATATATATATATATATATATATATATATATATATAGGGTAGGGATCTCGATAGAACCACAGAGTAATTGAGAACAGAGATAACCATTCTGGACCACACATATCTATAAATTAATTTTTTTTGTTAAATCGCAGCTTTTCGTGCAAGAATATATTATTTTTCATTGATACATATGTGTATATTGTCTTTTTCAGTTATACATATACGTATATTATCAAACATCTATGTATGATACTTATTTTTAAACTCTAACACGTGTATATATATATATATATATATATATATATATATATATATATATATATATTAAAATAACATGCTCTTACCGATAATCGTTTTTTCCATACATATATGTGATATCATTTTTACACATTTGCACACGTATTTACATTACTAAACATGTATGTACGTACATATATGTACAACATTAGCTTTTGTAGTTTTATACACGTATATACATATATGTATTAATGTAAAAAAAAAAAACACTTGCAGGAAAATCGGCGGTTTAGCAAAAAAAAAAAAACTGGCATAGAAATGTGTGACTTAGAATGGTTTTCTCAATTTTCAATTTCACTAATGATTTTCAAATGAACCAAATCCTGTGTGTATATATATGTGTGTGTATTATGTATGACATGCGTACATAAATGTGTGAACTAACTTTTGTAAAAAAAACTATAATCACTATAAAGAGACATACGGATTTCAGAGAATGTTTTTTGAGAAAAAGTAATCGCAATAAGAATAGCCCCAAGTACTTTCCATGACCGTAAAGCCATCATGCAATGTTGGTGTCTTGCTTCTTTGGTGGTAAGTTGTGGATGAAGGAGGAAAATACTTGCTATTTAATTACAAATGAACCGGGTACATTTGACCAAAGATACAATATGAAACAAAAAAAAATTAAATAAATAAAGAAAAGTCAACTTTCAAAGATGTTGAACAAGAAAATCAAACACATATTTATCATCTTATCGTTTCAAACATGTTATCTACTTGCATAATTAAAAAAAGATTACTAACATAACTATAATAGTCAGATGCCAATTTGGTTGTAGCCCATGTTGGGAGGGAAAACAAAACCGGCTCAAACGGAGTGAAATAAATCTATGGCCTTTGGCTTCCACTTTCTTGAGGCCCTTAAATTCTAAAACTAAAAAAATAAAATAAAAAAAGGTAATATATAAGTAATTTTGGGGTTTCAAATTGTTGGCACCGAGGTTTGTTACATATATGAAACATGGTATTAAAAGCAATTTTATAACAAAAATGGCTAAAATTTTATTATGAATTTTGGGGCCCAAGAAGCTTGAGAGGGCTCTGAGGCAACGCCTACTTGAGGAAATAATCAGGATCAAATACTGAGCAAAGTGTAAATTTGGTGATAATTAGCCGTTCAAAAAATTATTATTTGCTATTATAAAATTAAAACAAAGAGTTGGTTCAATTGGCAACGTCATTGGAGATAAGGTGTTGCTCCTTTTAGTGTTAAGGGTTCGAGCATGTCTAAAACGGATTAAGTGCAAAATTAAAGATAACGAAAAAAATCTTGCTCCTATTATATACTTGATGAAAAGTATATTGTATTATATTATACTATTATTAATAAACCAAATCAATTGAATAATGTTTTTATACGACTCTATTATGTTGTTAAGTATGATTTTTGTTGGATAAAATTTAGTTGTTTGTGAGTAGCCTAATGGTTGAGTTGCTGTGTTGCTTCTCTTTCTACCCGGGTTCAAGTCTCTTTCATACTATTTTTTTTTTCCTTTTTTCCCTCATTAACCCTACTGATTTGAAGTGTGTTTTTTATCTGAATCAATTATGTTGTTAAGTGTGATTTGTTGGATAAATGTCAGTTGTTTGTGGGTAGCCTGATGGTTGAGTTGCTATGTTGCTTCTCTTTCTACTCGGGTTCAAGTCTCTTTCATACTGATTTTGGACTTTTTTTTCCCTTATTAACCCTACTGCCTCACACGTGTTCTTTAATTATGTATGTCATGTATGCATCATTTTTTTCGACATATTCATGATGTTTTGGATTGTTTTGCTTAGAAAAACACCAAACATAACAATTAATAACCGAGAACAATGTGTTTTTGGCTTAAAACTTAAAACACCATGTCAAGAACATTTAAGCAGAGTGTTTTAAGTAATTACTAGGGTGTTTTATCTATAATTTAAATTTAATGACTATAATACATTGAATTGTGTTTTAAAATTTTGTATATTGTTGTGTTAAGTGTTTTTCAAGCCAAAACAACTTAAAACATCATTCCAAAATAAAAAAACATGATGGCTACATGTCAATTCTTAATCCTTCTCACACTTCTCACACAAACCAATTTTCCTACAAGATCCTCTACCTATATATATATATATATATATATATATATAGGGTAGGGTTTCTGTAGGAATATTGTTTTGTGTGAGAAGTGTAGGAATGATTAAGAAATGACATGTAGGCATCATGTTTTTTTTTATTTTGGAATGATGTATTGGGTTGTTTTGGCTTGAAAAACACTTAACAATATACAAAAATTTAAAACACAATCTAATGTATTTTAGTCATTAAATTTAAATTACAGGTAAAACACCCTATTAATTACTTAAAACACTCTGCTTAAAACACCGTAGTAATTACTTAAAACACTATGCTTAAAATTCTTTGTTTTTGGTTATTAATTTGTTATGTTTGGTGTTTTTCTAAGCAAAACAATCCAAAACATCATGAATACGTCAAAAAAATATGCATATAAATCAATTTTTAATCCTTCATACACTTCTCACACAAACTAATATTCCTACAGGATCCTCTACCCATATATATATATACCCTTATGAGATGAAGAAACCTAGAAAACACTATCATATGGATCTGGTTGATCCACGCTTTCATCTTTGAAAATGAATGAATGGTCATTTTTGGAATATTGGTTTTTGTCACTATGCTTCCCTGACACATCATTTTTTTCTTTCTTTATCTCTTTTAAACTACTACTTTCTCTCTCTATCTCTCATTCTAAAAAGAAAAACCAAACTTTCAGTATCATATCTCCAAGTCAATGGTGATGATGGAATAAAAATCAAAGAGGAGCAGGAGGAGTCGGAAGCCATTGCCAAAAACGAATGGAGAAGAACTTTAGATCTATAAACTATACTTTCAGATCTGTAGCAAGGTGTCGAGAAGATCTTCAAGTTCCAATCAATCGACGTTGACGGTACACCCTTTTGCATATGTGTTGGTTCCGACCGTCGTTGAAACCGGGGGTAACATGATGCTTTGTTTCGACCGATTTTGGGTGTGGGTTTTTTTTCTTTATTTTTTTTATTTTATTTTTTTTTTGCTCAAGGATATGACAGGTCAAGCATGAGAATATAGTAATGTGTTTTTGTTATGTGTTTTTATTTTCTTTACTAGAGTTTTTGATAGTTTTTTTTTGGGTATTTTTGAACATCTTGAAAGGTGTTTTGTGTGATTTGTTGGAGAAGGGGTGGTACGACATCGAAGTGTTAGACAGTTTGTTGTAAATGTTCATGAATTAATTGAAGTATTAACGGTTCTTTTTTTTTTGTCTATCAAAGGTACAACATATGTTTTTTTGTTGTTTGGGTTGATAATGTGAATTTTTTAGTGAGACAAGTTTGTGAAAACATATGTTTTTGTTGTTGGGTATATAGTTTTTTTTATGTATTTTTAGTGAGATAAGTAGTGAAAACATATGTTTTATTGTTTGGTTATAATTAATTTATATGTTTTGGTGAGTAAGTTTGTAAAAACATATGTTTTTGTTGTTGGGATATAGTTGTGAGATAAATTTGTAAAAACATTTTATAGAAAAAAAACATATGTTACCAGAGGCGTGAAACATGATAACAGTAGTTTGTTTTGTTTGTTTTGAATTTTTTTGATAGAAAAACATGAATCTATGTTAATAGGAGAGAGGAAAGATAAGAGATGAGAGAGGAAAGATGAGAGAGGACACTTCAAAAATCTTAGACCATATTACCCTTTTTTTACTAAATATGAATCTTAACTTTTGATAAAAAACAAGAATCAATCATCGATCACCATTGATCACTTAAGATGGATGGTTAGGATGTGGGTTTCATTAGTTTTCTTAACTGGGGAGGGTTTTCAAATTATCCTTCCCCTATATATATATATATCTGTTTCGTTAATTTGTGGCTTGATTGCCAAGTGTTTGCTATATTTATGTTCACTAGGGGATGATGTGGTTTTTGCGTTAACCTTTGTGTAGTTGATTGAGCCTACAAACATGTGACCGTTTTTAACTTACAGTAGAGATCGATATTTGCCACAACTATGAGATGACCACTTTACTGAATATCAAATGTCATTAAATGATAGCAACACATGGCCACAGTGGCCCAAAGATAATACAAATTCCAGTGCTTTCGATAATAGGTGCACCCAAAGTGATAATGAAATGGTGTCGAAAGGTTTGAATAATTTACTTCTTAAAAATATTTTTCTTCTACCTTTTCTTTAACGTCGGCCTGATTTTTTTTTTGTTATAATTAGGCTTAGGTATCGTGCTATGACAAAATCAGCTAACTCATGTGATTAATGACTCGGTTAACTTTTAAAAAAATAGAAATTACTAATCACTTAAATGGTAACATTATAACAAAATGATGTAGGTTTACTTATTTTGTCCGTCTGAGCAAATTATGTAATTAGTTTATTTTGTACACACGGCATCCTTTTTAAAATCCATAGGGTTTATTGAATAATAAGTGTACTTTGTTTCATTATACTTATATATGTCCCGTCTTTGTTGTCTTTTTTGTTGTTAGCCCTTATTAGTAATATTGTTGTGGGATACACTTTTGGTCAGAAAAGTCAGGTCTACTGTCTACATGAGACGATGTCGTATGACTCTTAAACGAGAGCTAACAAAAAATGAACCAAGGAATTGGTGGGCCCTCTAGAGGTGGGAGTTTGAAGATATGAATGATTCAAATCAAAGAGAGGGATTTAGGAGTAATAAAAATAATTGGTTTGATTCATACATTGCTTAATTGAATGTTACCTCTTGCATTACTTAATTGATTTCATTTATTAAAAACCTAGTTAGAATTGAAAATCAATGTGATCACACAAAACAACGGTCAGGTTTTGAATTATGAACTCGAGAGTTTAAAATATTAATTTAGCATAAATTATTAATTTCTCTCCTTGTTTTATGTTTAATCCATAGGCATTTTATTTTATTGTTTTTAATAATACAAGGTACTACGTACTAAACTAACGGCAGTCTTTAATTGGTAATAAAATTATGCATGCCCATTGTAATCTCCAAGTATTAGACTGTCCGTTGTGGTCCGCGAGCGACTAGCCGTGAGCCACAAAACATTCCACATGGATCACTCGAACCATAATACCCTTCAGCGATAGACGACGCGAGCAAGTAGCCGTTAGTAGGCTCGCGTCTGTTAGCGAGCAAAAATAAATTCGTAATAATCGAGCCGGTAGTTTTGTTGAATAATTCTAATTTTAAACAATAAAACTATATGATTCAAAACAATAAAAATAATAAGTCTTTAATAGTAATTAAGATGTGGAAGATACAATAGTTTAAATTTTCTCATAACATGTGAAAGATACAATGGTTAAAATTTCCCCTCAACCAATGTGGACAATACTTGTACATACGTGACTATAAGAGTTAGACATAGAGAATTCCTAAAACGCTTTTATTTATATCTATACTACATTATAAAGTATTTAGAAAGGTTACCCACAAAATTTAAAAACAATAATAGGAGACGACAAACTTCTACTTTTCCAACCTTACACTACTATATGTTAATCAAAACTTACACGCACATCGAAGCTTGGTCATCATGCCAAACCTCATGATGAGTCTATAATGTCGTTCTTTGTCTCATGTACGAGACAACAAGACAATATGACACATGCTCTACCTTTGTTTGCATTTATCATCACATATTTATTGTTGTTGCTTCGTTTTTAGTAATGTTGTGCTCCTGCCGTAATGTGCGGACACCCCATTAGTGATATATAATAAACTCGACTGCCATGCTCTTTCAAATTAAATGTTCTAGGCAACGTCTATGAGACACCGAATTATTTAAAAAAAAAAAAGCTAATTTCTAAGTGTGGAATATATAAATAAAAAACATGGTACTCTTCACAACTAAACATAACATAATGTAATATGATTTT
Source organism: Ambrosia x helenae (assembly GCA_030844895.1). Taxonomy (NCBI): domain Eukaryota; kingdom Viridiplantae; phylum Streptophyta; class Magnoliopsida; order Asterales; family Asteraceae; genus Ambrosia; species Ambrosia x helenae. The sequence goes on from JAUTDX010004376.1 coordinate 25,342, forward strand.
CAACTTAAATGATACTTAGTTATATTAAATTAAGACAAAACTGGTATATATAAAGAACTAATACCTAAGGACAAATATAATATACCAAAATATAAAGTTATTGTGGTCAAATAAAACATGGGTAAGATTTTATATTATACACTTGATAGCAAAATACATTATTTTCTCTGTTTGTTTTAATTGTAAGCCGTGTATTTGCAATTGATCGTGCATTTTATTATATATGAATGTGGTAGATGGAAGATATATATTTTTTATGAAAAAACCGGCTTTCTATTGTATTACTATTGAGTTGGTCCATGCGACACTACAAGAAAAGATGTTGATAATGACTTAACCAATACTTTCAAAATAATCTTGGTAATGTTACCGAGCGTGAGACTGCGAAGTTTGATCTATCAACGTTACCGTTAATGAAGAGTTTGACAAGGAGATTAGTTTATGATGAAAAGTTGAAAACGATCTCGATTATTGAACAGAGTGGTCCAAGTGAGTAAATGAAGTATTTGACGGAAAATCTGATTAAAAGAAAAATTATTGTAATTCCTATTTTTTAGAAAGAGTTGTAATTTATATTTGTAACATTCAGGAAACGAGTTCACTTTGAATTGGGGTGCTGTATTCTATTTGTAACGCTTTGGGAAATGCTATTACTTTGTATTGTGCTCTTTTATTGTATTTGTAACTTTTCATGACTTGTTTTCTAGTTGGATTGCTTTTGTTATTATGATGGCTGATTGTAGGATCTATGACAAGATTTGATTATCGCACGCGTAGTCGATCTGAAGGTGGAATCAATGGACCAGTTTAGTTGTTATAGGTGTTAGGATATAGGTTGGAATGATATGGATAAGATAGAGAGCACACACATAGTATCACATACACAAATGGGAAGCACCTTGTAAGAAATTGCAAAAGCTACAAAGTGTTGAACAAGATGGGGTATTTGTAGGCTTTCTGTCCAACGCCTGGAGCCTTCCAGGCGTAGGGCTCTCATACGCCTAAAGCTTTACCAAGTTGGCCAAAATACCCCTACAACACTAAAATGCTACCCGTTAACATCCACAACGTACATAAGTGATCCTATAATCATGCCTACGACTACTATCGACCTATTACTAGCTGGGGACATACACGAAGTGCACTAATAGTCTTCCCCTTGGACCTAGCTAGGAATCTGTAGACTTAACCATCACTGAGCTAGGAATGTCTTGAAAGGCGTTCACGGACTCCCCCTATGGTCTAACTAATGATCTTCAGTCTTCAAGTCTACATATCTGTCAATCTTTAACTTAGGAAAAACACACCGTAGTAAACTAACAATCTTCCCTTGAAGACTTGAATACTTGCTGATTTGAGTTTCAACCGTGGCTTTATAAGATCTCGTCTTGGTCTTCGATTAGCTTTGATGAATTGGGAGGAATCAAGAAATCCCCACTGTTTTGATTGATGATTCTATGATGAAGACAAAGATTAACAACATCTGCACTTTCATTTCTCGATTAACTCATCTTCTTCATCCTTGATTGCTGAGCTCTACCACGATCTGGTGTCTCTGAAGATGGAATATTGGGTTCTTGTTGTTCAGGGTGATCTTGTTGTTTCAGGTTCTGGTCTTATTCAGCTTCAAGCTTTGTCGTTTGATTTATGACGGAGCACACTGGTTATGTTTTATCCTGTAGAAAAAAATTAATAAAAAAACTTCACACAAACTACAAGTTGTATTGAACGACAAATAATCCGGACTCAATCAATTTCTTGATGTTTATCATTTGATAAACTTTCAAGATTTATCCATTTTGACCACCATTTGGGAGAAACATATCATTCACCCCTTGAAACTTTGAATCTTATCAAATTTCACCGTGAACTTTCAAACCTGGGAAATTTAAATCCTTTTAATTTATGAAAGTTGCATTTGACCCTTGAATAGCGAAAAACTTTATTTTTATTGTGTTTCGGCTTCAGATCTGAGATTACGATTGAAGATTTTAGTATTCCAACATCGATTAATCGAAAAATAAATCAAAATTAATATCTTTTTGGATTTTTGATTTTTCAAAACAATGGTATCAGTTGTTCAAAACGATTGAAGATTTCGATCTGAATACAGAGAAATCCAAGATTCAACCAGTTGTTCCCGGATGCATCAATAGCTTAAAGTCCCGAAACCTCAGAATTTGGCAACCATCAATCAAGATTTCGGTAGCCCAAACCATATGCCAATGAGGCGGGATAATCCACTCGACTTTAAGTT
>JAUTDX010004377.1:0-55882 GCA_030844895.1 Ambrosia x helenae
ACAAAAGTTTCTTTTAAAGAAAACTATAGTGCAAGAACAAAAAGGTAAGGACTACACAAACAAGCCCATACAGAAAATGACAAATATGAGTATCTGAATCTTGTTGTCTTATGATGAATAAAAAGAAATCACCTGCAATCCAACTAACATGCAATCACCAACAACCAAGAGAACATTGAAGTGCCCGTTGCTTTTTCGAAAACTTGCTCCCTATGTCGATCATAAGCCCTAGATACTGTTTTGGCAGACGGATTTCACCAACTTGGAAGACAGACAGACACTGCATTCTATCATCCCCTTGTTTCATCATCAAAATCCTCCCTGCCTTCACTCACTTCCTCCCAAATCTCAAATCTAAAACAACAATCCGCAACAAACACAAATCAGCATAATCAACAATCCATTCTCCTTTGAGGACTATTTTGAGTTTTTCGATCGATTCTAAAGAGATTCTTCAATATTAAACTAACAACTAGACACAAATCAATAGTCACTCGTCATATGCATTTACAAATCTTCTAACTGATAACAATTTCACAAGTAAAGTATATTCTAAACCCAAACCCAAACTCAATCAGATCTTCAAAACAATAAATTTACAATCCAAAACCAAAATTAACAACTTGATACACTAAATCAGTAAATCAATCGTCATGTGCATTTATAAAACCGTCTAAATCGATAACAATTTCACAAGTAATTGAGCTCTAATATATTCTAAAACCCAAATTCAATCAGATTTTCAAACAAGTTATATAGAAACAATCCAAAACCTAAATTAACAACTAGATACACCCAAATCACACATCAAGCATATCCTAAACCCTAACTCAATCAGATCTTCAAAACAAACAATAAACTAAGCTCTTCCAATCTCAGATCTCGTAACCTCGAGATATCAAATAACCTATTTTCCTCACACTAACATCAATAAACTACTACTACTACTACTACTACTACTACAGTACTACTACAGCAAAACCACAAAACTAAAACTAAAACTCAAACTATACGATCTCAATTCTCAAATAACAGATCAAGCTCAAGTGAACGTGATTCAGCTGCAGACGTTGAATCTGTAAATATACATATATTAGCGAAATAAACCCTAAGATCTGTTGATTGTTTTAATGCGAAGAATAATAATAAAAATAATATGCATCACAGATCTAGTAAAACTAAAACTAACCTCCTCAAGTATAGGATCTGAAATAATAATAATAACAAATCAATTTGTGATAGTATGAAGCTCAGGTGACAGAGATTGTAAAATAAGGCGCGAAATAAACCCTAAAGATACAGAATGAATTAAGGAACGTTGATTGGTATTGATGTGAATAATAATATGTTATAAGATGATGGATGATGAAGAGTTTGTTATGTTGTTGTTGTGGTTTTGGTTGCTTTAGAATACAACACCATGGCGGTTGTTGACGCGTTGCTTTGGATTGTGATCTACGGAAAACGTGTACCCGCTTTATTATTATTGTATACGGATTAATATGCGATGGGATTTGTAATTCGAGTCAGATCGTGCTTGTCTGACTTGCAGATTGCAACAAAAAACTAGTATTTAACCGAAGGTCGCGCGGTGCCACGACAGCCTAGTGTTTGTACTTTTTAACACGCGGTACGACTGCTAGCCCGTGATACAACGTTTTTTACGTTGATGACATTCGTCTCTTTTAAATCCAAACACATGGTTATAATCATTTTTCCCCGCACGTTACAGCCGATACATGATTTTCATTGAGGTTCATAAACATCCCGGGAATACCTTTTATCCAATACCACCGTTTTCCGCAACCAACTAACTCAACCCCGACCAATAAAGCGCTCATGTGACGGTCTTGTTAAGTGTACAACAAGCATCGTTATCGATCAGTGTAGGCGTTGCAGAGCATTTACGTGGCGCCGTCGACCGTCGCCGTAACCGTTGGTAAGCTGAGGTTAATCGAAGTTTATAAATTACCTAAAAGACAACAAAATGGACTTGGGAATAAACAATGACAGTAGCAAACCCAAAAAAAAAACAGATTTGGCCCAGCCCAAAAGGAAAAATTAATTGCCCAAAAAAATCAATTACTGGCCGAAAGACACAAACCGCCCAAAAATGTTATGAACCGCCCAAAAAAGGACTACTGTAGCACTACATTAACCATGGTAGGAGGCCGACATTGACAATTGTATTTATATATAATATGTGGTTATAAGTTATAACGAGAGAAAATGTCTTATGATGATTAAAAGTTGTTTGTATAGTTTGGTTGTTGGACTCGACTAAGTAGTTGTATAACCTTTATAGCATAAGGTAAGCAAAGTTATCAAAGCAAATGGTATAAAAATGTGTTAGTTGTTAAGATAACGGTTTCTCCTGTCTTGTCACTTTGCCTGAATTAGCTTTTAAAAAACCTGACTCACTGCAAATACACTATTCCCTAAGCACGCCATAGGGAAACCTATGTTAGATCCACACAAGCGAGTATTCCTTACATCCATACATGGTCTAAAATGTCAGTTGGTATAAAGGTGATCTTCCTTCTATTGACCGGTTAAGAAATCCATGTTGTCACTTTCATGCCTGAGTATGTCAAAGGGAACAACCATAATCATGTCGCACCTTAACCTTAGAGTTCTCTACAATGTACTGCATGGTCCATAAAGGGGTCCAAACACGCTTATGACAAACATGTCATATTTCATCAACCGTGAATAGAGGAATTGTGAGGCGATGCTTAAGGATAGTACGGTATCCACCGACGACATATGTTGGCCTAGCCCATCTATAGGGATGTCGAGAAAAAATCTGTGCATATAATGCTCGTAAAACATTCAAAAAAACGTTTTTTTAATCTAGCTATCATGATTTAAACATTCAAAAACGTTTTTTTTTATCTAGCTACCATGATTTATTTACTAGAAAGGGTACTCGCTAATGCAGGTTAGGCTTTGAGGAGGTTTCCTTGTTAGTAACATCACTAAATTCAAAGCTTAGAAAATGATGTCACGAAGGCAAGCCAAACACAAGAAAACATAATCCTGCCCATATGCCACTGTCTGTAAAATGTGGTCTTGTAACACCCAAGATTGGGCCCCTCGAGGCCACAAAGGCATAGGATAAAGCCTCTAAAATTGGATACAACCCCAGACCCCCTAAATTTAATAAATAAGGAAACAAGTCGTCAATGAAGTCTCCAAAGAAAGGACCTCCACAAACCACCATATCCCTAATCGCCTCATGCAATCCTTTGTAAAAGAACAACAATGCTTCCACCATGTATATAGGTTGCATGTGTTTTGTGTCGCTTCTCATACTTAATTGCATGTTTCAGATCTGTGGTGGATGTTAACGAATTTGTAGGTTCAAATGTGCTTCATCGAAGGAATGTGGGTTTGTTGACCGACAATCCCGAGAAATTATTTTTGATTTGAACGACGACGGTGAAACTCTAGTTGAATTCATATTTGTGGGTGTGGTGGTGGAGGCGGTGGTGGTGGGTAGTGGTGGTGGGAATAAATAAACAAAGGTACATAAAAAAATAATATTCCTCATCGTTGTCCACGTTTGATGCTTGACCATCCTTGCGAATCCTTAACATATGCGACTCCATTACAGTAGCATTACCATCCTTACGATAATCTGCGATTAAATGTTGAAAGATTACTATAGCAGGCTAGGGTTTTTTCTATTAATCGAGTAATGTTGTAAAAGAATGGGATTAAGGTTAATTTGGTTGGAAAATTACAAATCTGCCCTTGCATCTAATGTTAAAGTGGATGAAAAGTTAACAATTGAGCTCAAACCGCAAGAAAATACAAGTATAATAGCTCGTAGTGCAAAAGGTTTTAAAAATAAGTGCAAGGTACCAGCTCCACTAAACCACAGAGACACAAACTGCAGTTAACTTTAGAAAATGTTTTTTTTTTTAACAAACCGACAATTTTGTACCAAAATAAAAAAGAAACAAACTAAAAAACAAACCACCGACAATTCATGTGCGAACCCAATTCTTATGAACTCACTGAGTTCAATACCGTGTCAATACAGTGAGCTGTCGGTGGCGAGTTAACTTCAATCTTAGTTGGTGAGTCGTGGTTCAAAGCTTCCAATACTAATTCTAAAAAGAGAGAGGCTATTGTACAAAGCTTCCTTAACATACAAAGTGTAAGAAGCCCTCCCCCCAGCCCTTTGATCTGCGTTTAAAAACAAGATGGCACGATCGTAATTATCAACGCGTTTTATGTTTGCCGTTAACAATTCAGGGGTAATCTGACAAATCTCGAAAATAATTTGATTTTTTAATCATACCGCCCAAATCATCTCAATAATTGAAAGTAATTATAATTTGCTATAATCGTGCAAATCAAATAAAACTCAAAAACTCCATTAAACACCATACTCTGTAAACACACAAAACAGAGCACCATTTCAAACGACACCAGACGACCCATAATCACTCCGATTAAGAACAAATTATGGCTCCAAAACACAAAACAATTAAGCAGATGTTCATATTTGTTTACTTTAATTTTGATCGTCTATTAGTTTTCATCGTCTATGATGAAGAAATGAAAACCCTAAAATTACGTTTGTATGAAACAGGTGAAGCAAGAGAACGAATGAGTTTTGTTCCGTGCGTTTGATGAAAGTTATAAAGGCGTTTTCAATTTTTCATTGATTTTAATGATTTCACATGATCATGTTGTTAAAACGCACGTCTATATAAGAAAACGCACTCAAACGTGTCTTAATATTAGAATCACATATTATTTCTTAAAACGCATTTAGTAATATCATAAAACGCACTTACATGTTGATGGTATTCAACTTACAACGTAAAAACATAAAACGCACTTAGTGATATCATAAAACGCACTTACATAAAATACATTCAGTGATATCATAAAACGCAGTTACATAAAACATAAAACGCACTCATTGATATCATAAAACGCACTTACATAAAACATAAAAACATAAAACGCATTCATTGATATCATAAAACGCACTCAGTGATATCTACAATATAAAACAGTTATCTATCAGCCTCTGTCATCTCTGTTCATCTCTGAACTTTATTATCTTCGAATATATGTATGAAAACACCAAAATTAACCCGACTACAGGATCTTCTTCTTCGATTATGGTTTCTGGTTTGCTGTTTAAGTCTGATACACAATTAAACATCATAAATAAATTACGATTAGATGAAATAAAAAAAACAGAGCAACATACTGAACATGACAATCAACTCTTCAATTGAATATCAATTTCAAAAAAAAAAATTGATCAAAATAGTGCACTGTGCTTGGAGTTTGAATTAGATTAAAAAAATGAAGGAATATTGTGTAATCAGTTAGGAAAGTTTGAATTTTGTATTACAAAAAAACAGAGATTGATATTTCTCTGAAAATTAGAACGTGATTAATGGACATAGTAAAAGTCTATAATACCCTTCTAATGATTAACAACGAACTCTGAGTTTGTAACTGTCATTTTTCCACGTGTCAAACTATAGTGGCTTCCTACACTTTGTAGGTTAAGGGACTTTGTACCCAACACTTTCTCTTCTAAAAAAATAAAAAAAAATAAAAACTTGATTCCCAAATCCAGCCTGTTCTTAAATAAAAACAGGATGTATACACATCAACTAAACCCCATCTTTCAATCTCCACCGTCCATTTCCACACCGTCTCCATTAATATTCATTTGACACAAATACTTCATCTCTCTCACACACAAAAAATCAGTTTGTATTTTTGATCAAATAATAATAATAATCTGAAGCAGATCTTGTTGTCAGGGGAGAATTCTCCACTCTCAGTAAGTACACATTTTACATTCTTGAAATTATATAGAAATTATTATTATTATTATTATCAAGATTGTGGGTTAAACCTTGGAAAGATGCAAACTTGTTTGATATGGTTTTATTGTTTTAGTTGTTGTTTGTTGTTTATATGATCTGGGTCTTTGTGATTTATGTGTTTTTAAAGAAAAATAATCACTAAATGTCCAAATTATTAAGCAAGGGACTTGATTAATCTTAAATCTTGTGTTTTTTTGTTGAATTTTTTATAGGAACCATAAAAAGAATTAAAATTTGTTAATGGGTGTATTAATTTAGTTAATTTTTAGCATATGGGTCTTGTTTTGATGTTAAGAATTCTTGACCAAATGCCCAATTTATCAAGAAAAGGCTTGATTAATCTGAAATCTTTTTTTTTTTGTCAAAATTTTCATAAGAGCCTAAAAAGAAATAAATTTTGTTAATGGGTTTAGATGTTTTAGTTAATTTCAGCTTCTGGGTTATGTTTTATTTAATAAATTTCCACTAAATGGCCAAAGAAATTATCAATAAAAGGAACTTGGCTCATCTAACATCTTGTTTTTTTTTTTTTTGTTGCAAAATTTTCATTAGAACCCTAGAAAGATTCAAACAAAATGTCAATTGGTGTATTGTTTTTAGTTTAATTTTAGCTTTTGGGTCTTGTTTTTCTGTAAAAAAAATCTTCACCAAATGCTCAAATATTCAAGAAAAGAAACTTGATTTTGTTATTGGTTGTTTTGTTATTGTATTATGCTAATTTCAGGTTAATATTTTTTTTCTCAAAATTGTTGAAATTGTTGATTTAGTCAGTATCAGTTTATATAAGCAACTGGGTCTCTCTGATTTATGTTTTATCAAGTTTTTTCATCGAATGCGTCAATAATCCGAAAAAAAGGAACTTTAGTTAAAGGCCTGTTTTTTTTCCCTCTCAAAATCCCTAAATGGTCCTAAACGTTACCGACGTAGTTATGGGATTCGCGTCTATTTATACTCCGTTCATTTCACCTTTGATTCAACTCAAATCTTGTGTTTTTTTTTCAAACTGTAATTAAACAGGAAGCAATTTTTCTGCAAATTTGTCTGTAAGTCTGCCGCTTTAACAAGAAATTTCGTGAACTGGTTAAATAAAATGAAAAAAGGTTCTTGATTTGTTTACCTGTGTATTCTTTTACCTATTTTTCTGATCATTTGAGATCATTTTTTAACCAAAACCATTAAATAGAAACTTAATACATCAATGATCAATGTGTGTTATGTGTTCTGTCATATTCATTAGTCAACCTTAATACATCATTTGTTTATTCCCTCTTGTTTATCTAAAGCATGTAGGTGTATCTTATTAATGTGTTTTTTGTTCGCTCAACTTTTTTTACTAAAAATAAAACAAGAATTTAATTTCATGTCATCTTCTAACTTTCCGATAGTAATCTCTATGTGTTCTGTTTTTTTGTTCCATTTTTTGCAGCAAAGAAGAATGGAGACGAAACATGTGTGTCTGTTGGTGATAACTCTACTGTGTTTAATCGTCTCAATCGCGGATGCTGACACGTCACCGATATTGGTGAAGAAAGTTAAGGGGAAAAAAGTTGTGATCAGGGTTGGGAATGTAAAGGGTGGTCAGAATATTGTTGCAACCTCACAATATCTCAGTATTTTGATTATTATCAATTTGAGAAACTTTTCTCAAAACGTAACGCTCCAGTGGCACATGCCGTTGGTTTTTGGGATTTTAAATCTTTTATCACCGCTTCAGCCATTTATCAGCCCCTAGGGTTTGGTACCCACTGTAACAAGACAACGCAAATGTTGGAGATTGCCGCTTTTCTTGCTCATGTTGGAATCAAACTTCTTGTAAGTTCAAGCTTCCAACGTGTTGACTTTTGTTCTTTTTTTATGAGGAGTCGTTTTATGCATAATCAAGGTTGCAAAAGGCGCTAGGCGGGCGGTGAGGTCCAGCCTAGGGACCAGTCGGGACTAGGCGAAAATTAGGTGGAATTAGGCGTTTTGGTATTTTATACGTATTTTATATATACACACACACAAATTTAGGTGGTTTTTGAAAATATGTTAAGATATATACACATAATACTTAAAAATACTTAGATATAAACCCATAATACTAAGAAATACTTAGAAATTTAAAAAAAATAAAATAAAAAAAACCACCGCCTAGGCCCGCCTAATGGCCAAAACGCCCAAATCATCGCCCAGGCCCTTATTCCGATTTCCTCTTCCGCCTAGCTCCTAGGCCCGCCTCTGCAACACTGTGCATAATTGCATAGAGGTGGTATGTTTGACCCACTTACTTGTAAATGGGTCAGTTGGGGTTGTGTATCATCCGAAACAAATTAAATTAGAAAATTGGGTAAATGGGAACGGGTCAAGTTACATATCGGTCGAAAAGGTCGTCATGCATCACCCATTTGTAACTTGACCCGTTCCCAATTACGTAATCTTCTAAATTATATGGATTTTACTAAAAAAACACCATCAAACCCCGTACCCTCAAACCAAACACCAACTAAATGGCAAGATAACTTGATTTTTGTTATTGCAAATGGTAGGTGGCTATGGAGTGGTAACCGGAGGGCCCACAGCATGGGGATTATGTTACAACAAAGAAATGAGCCCTATGCAAGATTATTGTGATGATAACTACAAATACACTTACCCTTGCGCCCCTGGTGCTTTATATTTTGGCCGTGGTGCTTTGCCCGTTTTCTGGTATGACACAATTTTTCCCCAATGTTATTCAATTTTATGTCGCTTATTTTAAAACCTAGTAACTACGTATGTGTTTGAGCCTTTGTTCTTTTTGCACCACAAAATAGTCGATTCGCTAAAATAGGTTGGACAGGTTGGGTAAACAGTCAAAATGTGTACTTTTTTAACGGGCTGGATGGATCCGGAACTCTGTCCACTTTGTTATACTAATCAGTCATCAGTGTGTCAAAACATGAATAGAATAGCTAATATTTTTCAATAATAGACTATTTTTTTTATGTAATTGCAATTTTGTTACGGGTCAAAATGGAACGGTTTTGGTTGACCCGAAACACTTTTTTTCCATCCATTCGTAAGTATATGGATCTAAAGTGCCACGTCTACGAAGTTATATTGTTTCAGTATTAATTTAAGTTTGTGAATAATATGATTTTGGATGTTTTATGCATAAAAAAATCCACTTGGATAAGTTTTGACCTGTATTAACCTCGTTTTCTCTAGATATACCATAAAGGCATAAACCTATCCCTAACCGTCGTGTTGGTACAGGAACTACAACTATGGATACCTTGGCGACTGCTTGAAAGTTGACCTTTTACACCACCCCCGAATACCTCGAACAAAACGCCACTTTAGCTTTCCAAGCTGCAATGTTTCAATGGATAACTCCATTGAAAAAGGGGCAGCCGTCACCGCATGATATCATGGTAGGCAACTGGAAGCCCACCAAAAACGACACTATGTCCAAAAGGTTCCTGGATTTGGAGCCACCAGAATATCCTATACGGCGAACGCACATGTGGAAAAGGTGATGTTGATGAGATGAACACCATCATTACACATTACTTGTATTATCTTGACTTGATGGGTGTTGGCCGAGAGGAAGCTGGACCGCACGAGATTCTTACTTGCGCTGAACAGAAACCGTTTAAACCCTTCAACAACCACTAAAGACTCGGCTTCGAGTTAACCTTGGGGTTGAAATAGGACACCATGCCAATGTGGCTTGAATCTTGAAAAGGTGCACAATTTGGAATGTTTTGAGGTTCACAGTCCTTTGTTTGTTTCTAAATGTTTATTATTTGTTTTGTGAGATATGTTTCTGTTTTTAAGTTGGAATTATAAAAACAAATCTTATATAAGTTTGTTCAGATTATGTTTCTTGAATTTGCTTTTGTATCATAATTTTTTTAAATAAATTTGTATCAAGACATGCTAGTATGTTACATGAAAAATTGTAAACCTACTTGTTTGTGCATTGCTTTTGGTAACAAGTTACATTCCCAAACTTATTCTAATGTAAACTATTGCAATGCTATAAACCCTAACAAATGAACACCCAATTCTTACCTTTTTTAACGGCCAACGGTACCACTCATAATGAAGTCCTGCACCATTCAGGACCAGTCCCTAGGCCCCCATAAGGTCCAGCTTCTCATTTCAAAATAACCTACTCTGAATGAGATTCAAACCTGTGACCTCGCAGGGCAGGAGTGAGCTTTTTAAGGTTTATTTCCATCCTAATTGTAGGGAAGGAATAAAATCAATGGTTTGGGGTGTAAACAAGCTCTCAAGATTAGTTATTTTCATCCTATTAATTTTTAACTTTTGTTTATAAAAAGGTGTTGTAACCTATATATTATGCTTATGACTAACTTGCAGCGGAATATAACAAAACACAATATGAAATACAAATAATGGATTGATACTATGAAATCGAATGATTATAGTTTGAATACAAATGATATAAGAACAAAGAAAATCTGAAAGTTTTCGATGAGAGGATTGTTTTGGTGAGACAATCTTGATAACTGTTTCTGAAGCCTTGTGTCTTGTATTTATATGTTTTGAATTGGTGCCTCTCTTCATGAACCGTTGCAAGATAGAGTTCCCACCGGTTGTATTGTGTTCCCGCCAAATAACTACCATAACCGTAGGGGTAGAATAGTCATTTGTTGGTATTAAGTCTTCGAAACAGTAGCAGCCTTGAATCCTTCTGTCTTTCTTTTGTTCTTGCATCCGGTAACACATAATCATTGCAGCCATATTGCATGATCGAGTAATCAACAGTGTGCAGCAACTTTTATTTGTTTCCAGCCTTGTCTTTGAAGCGCAGCATCCATTTTGACCCATTTACTTTACTTTCTAATATACTAACTTATCTAAACTAATATTCCTAATATTAACATTCTACATATTACATAAAATACATACATTAACATAGGTTCAATATTTACGAATAAACATAAACATTCTAGAGTTATATTTACAAATCAACACTCGCCCCTAAATATAACTAGGGCTCATGGACTTGTAGGCAATGTTTCAATGGCTTCTTTGAGGGCTTTTTCGGCTTGAGTAAAGTCTACGTTCTTGCGCTTCATGTATCTTTTCGCAGCCCTCCAATCACCTCCCATGTATAGTGCATAATCCTCTTCATTTGGTCTTATTTCTTTGTATGATGATGATGCTTCCATAGACATGTTTGGTGTCGTATTAACCCTTCTAATTTGATCATTTTCGTGCCTTTCATTTATCAATTTTGCGGCTGTGTTTCGGGCATTTTTGTGGACTTGGTATTGCCAATCTAGTACATCAAGGTATTGTGCATACAAGATTCGCATCATATCCTTGTCCTCATAATCAAATCCTAATTCCTTTGCGATCACAACCCATATATTGTACATAGAGACTCGTTTGTGACCACCTTCCTTTTGAACCATTATGTATAGATCATACAATTCAACATACTTTCCGTTTTCAAACCTAGGAGGGATTGGTCTATTGGTTATTCCCAAGAATTCCTTTAGGAACCAAGATACCATTTGTATGAATGGTCCTTTAAGGATGTTCCTATGTGCCCAAGGGAATTCCATGTCATGTATGATGTCCAACAACTCAATGCACTTTTCAAGTGAGTCAATGTTGATACTATTTATCACATCATCGACTTGTTTCATGTTATGTTCGGCTTCGGCAGAAATTGATTCAAAATAACCATTTAGATAGTCATTTTTCATCTTATTATGCTCCGCTTCACCGTTTTCTAACATGGCCGACAATTCTTCCTTAGACTCACTATTATTTTCTATGAACCGGAATTGCATGCTTTTGTTTTTGAACATATTCTCAACAATACAAAAGTTTCCTTCAACCTTGACCACAAATCCTTGTAGTATTAGTTGAGGGAGACTTAGTATGTTATCATCTAAATCGGTTGAATAGAACACATTTGGTATGATCAAATGTTGATCTTCAACCGAAATACTAACTATTCCAATCCCTCTAATGAATATAAATTCCCTTTTTAATCCTACTCTCAACCCCAAAAATCTCTTTAGTTTGAGAAAGAAATCTAGATTACCCGCTATATGATTTGGAGACTAGGACTAACATACCACATATCCTTCCATAGCCCAATATCCGAACCCTTGAGAATATGATCTTCTTCACAACCGAACGCTTTTTCTGGATAGTATGATATCCCGGTGTTTATGGCATCTCTAATCAATTGTGCACCCTCGTCTCTTTCTTTGATGTCACAAACTCCAATAAGATGGCCCGGTTTGTTTGCAATAGTAGCACTTTCTTGTTTCAATTCCCCTTCGTCTTAGTGCAGCCTTTCTTTCTTTCTTTCGTCTGAAATTTGCCATATATTGTGGCCTTGATCCCATATAAGAAATCCCGGATGTTTTCAGACATGATTGTTATGAATTCTTAATTGTTTTTCTGACTAAGAGTATATGACCGAAGAGAACAAACTTACTGATATGATATCAGTGAAACGGAAGCAATAATAATCGAACAGAAGATTGGGCAGACTTTTAAACAGAAAGTATCAAACCAAAAGAAATTTCCGAAAAACAAACAGATTTTGATTTCCTGATTTTGACTATGATATGATAGACAAATGAACCTTACTGAATGACTCGTGTGTACAGTTACGAATGAACAGAAATGTCTAATACTTATGTGTGTACAGATACGAATAAATATGATTATTAAACCAACAGAATTCTTTGAATCAGAAGTGTGTAAACGACTGGACACGAGTGCGATTTAACAGTGGACACAGATTTTGGAATCTTGAATGTTTAAAAACATACGAACAACCTTGCTCTGATACCAATTTGTTGGCCCAGAAACAATGATTTTGCAGCGGAATATAACAAAACACAATATGAAATACAAATAATGGATTGATACTATGAAATCGAATGATTATAGTTTGATACAAATGATATAAGAACAAAGAAAATCTGAAAGTTTTCGATGAGAGGATTGTTTTGGTGAGACAATCTTGATAACTGTTTCTGAAGCCTTGTGTCTTGTATTTATATGTTTTGAATTGGTGCCTCTCTTCATGAACCGTTGCAAGATAGAGTTCCCACCGGTTGTATTGTGTTCCCGCCAAATAACTACCATAACCGTAGGGGTAGAATAGTCATTTGTTGGTATTAAGTCTTCGAAACAGTAGCAGCCTTGAATCCTTCTGTCTTTCTTTTGTTCTTGCATCCGGTAACACATAATCATTGCAGCCATATTGCATGATCGAGTAATCAACAGTGTGCAGCAACTTTTATTGTTTCCAGCCTTGTCTTTGAAGCGCAGCATCCATTTTGACCCATTTACTTTACTTTCTAATATACTAACTTATCTAAACTAATATTCCTAATATTAACATTCTACATATTACATAAAATACATACATTAACATAGGTTCAATATTTACGAATAAACATAAACATTCTAGAGTTATATTTACAAATCAACATTTTTGCTAAATTTTCATTAATTTTCTTTATTCATCCAAAAATATCCAAAAATAAGCAGTCAGCTTTTTTTTTGCTTATATGATAAGTAAAGTCAATGACTTGAATAATAGGCCACATAGTTTATTAATTGTCAATATTCCAAACTAACATTGATCATATAACAATCATTATGTATCATTAGTGAATTAATAAATTTTAGAAGAAACATGCACGATCTTCCAACTCCAAAAACTTTTTATCATTTTATTCATTTTTGTAATGCATGAACTAAGCATAATTAGGATTCAAATAAAGTGTATACAGACATAAATGCATACACACATATGTGTATATATATATCATGTTTGGTCTTTTATTATCCACATATCCATAAAACATAGGTAACATGAAGAATAATATTGTTTTCCTTGTGATCATTGCACTTGTGTCATCAGCAGCATCAGCAAAGGTTACATACAATGTGACAAGTTTTGGAGCCAAAGGCGATGGCAAGACAGACGCGACGAATGCATTTCTCAGCGCTTGGTCTGCTGCGTGTAATTCCACGAAGTCCGCGATCATTTATGTCCCCACTGGCACCTTTTTGCTAGCTACCGCTATCACGTTTGCTGGTGAAAGATGCCAGAGCAGCTCCATAACTATACGCATTTATGGCACCCTTGTCGCGCCTTTTAACTATGACGCGATTGCCCACTCGGGTGATTGGATCAGGTTCCATAGAGTCAACCATCTCACTATCTCAGGTGGTACCCTTGATGCCCGAGGTGGTTCTCTATGGTCCTGCAAAACCTCTGGCAAAAGTTGTCCATCCGGAGCTACGGTACATACTATTACTTCATGTACCCCCCCCCCCCCCCCCCCCCCCCCCTCTTTCTCTTACAAACTTGGAGGTGGACCCACGATTAAAAAATATTTTTCCTCTCATGTTGAGTAATATAAGGGGTACTTTTAGACACGCCCTTTAGTTCACTTGCCACACCAGCGAACACTGACAAATATGTCAAAACTTTTGTGAGTTCGCTTGTAGGGCTAGCGAACTGCCTAGCAGGGGCGGATCTAGGGGCTTTTAGGGGGTTCCCTGGAACCCCCTCGGTTTGGAAATAATTGAAAAATTTAGTGGAAAATTTCAAAAAATTAGTGAAAATCAGTGAAAATCTACGAAAGGAACCCCCTGGAAATCCGTCCTGGATACGCCACTGCTGCCTAGAGGGTACAAGAACTTTAAAAAACGCTAAAAATACTTGGCGGAATACTAAACCACCTTTCTTTGCTTGTTTATGTACCTTCTTGAAGCTTTATTGCGGTTATATAACCACATGTATATATGTACATAGAAATGAATATAAGTTTTGCATTATGCAGACACTCGGAATATACAATTCAAAGAACATTGTTATAAACGGATTGAAGTCTGTAAACAGCCAGATGTTCCATATTCTGCTAGATGCATGCACCAACGCCAAGCTACAAGGAGTGAGTATCTCAGCATCTGGTGCCAGTCCTAACACAGATGGCATACACTTAATATCGTCGAACGGTGTCACCATCTTGAATTCCAAAATCGCTACAGGGGATGATTGTATATCTATTGGTCCTGGCAATAGTAACCTCTGGATACAGACGGTTGCGTGTGGCCCTGGTCACGGCATCAGGTGAATTATTATACTTTACATGTAATAATAAAACCAATATATAGTTTTCCATATACTATACTGGGTACGTCTGTTTGTTTGTTACATAGACACGCATAATGTATTTTTTTTGGCTGCAGCATTGGAAGTCTAGGGTGGGAACTGGACGAACCAGGCGTGCAGAACATAACAGTAACGATGGCAACGTTAGAGGAACTCAAAACGGTGTAAGAATAAAGACATGGGCAAGGGCGAGCCATGGGTTCGTAACAGGTGCTGCTTTCCAGCATATGACCATGGTCAATGTCAGTAATCCAATCATCATTGAGCAAAGGTACTGCCCCGACAAAAACAACTGCCCGAATCAAGTGTCAGGGGTGAAGATCAAGGACGTGGTGTATAACGATATCCATGGAACATCAGCCACCAAAGTGGCAGTGAAACTGGATTGTAGTCAGGGGAACCCATGCAGTGGAATAAGTCTAAAAGACGTTAACCTTAACTATGTTCGTGGGAATCAACCAGCGGTGTCCTCTTGCGCGTATGCTGCTGGGACAGCGTCTGGCATATCTAACCCGACAAGCTGTCTCTAGTTAACTAGTTGCGTCGCTCAGTTTGAAGATTCGAGTATTTCAAGACATCTTCACCATGAGTTTTGTTCTTTATAATGGTTGCTATTTTCTGCAGTAAAATGTATTGTATAAATCAATAACATCCCATTTTGATCCGAACCGAATTAGTACTTTTTCAAAAAGATTGACCCGAGCCATTTTGACCCGTCACCTGACCAGACCCAACGTGTCGGTTTCACAAGCTTAATAGACTACAGGAAACATTGAACAAATAGTGTACCTCGACAACATTCGCTAAAAATTTTCGATATTCGTAAACATCTAAAATAAAGATTGTATATATTTAACAAAGAAAAAAAACAAAGGTGTTGACAATAATCAGGTTTAAATAAATGAACAAATCTTGACAAGCCAAAGATATATAACAGACCAATCTGATCATAAGCACACATCCATATTCTCAAACAAAAACATATATATATGCCTCAATACAACTAAAATCTACGGTCACGATTATAAAGCTGCAGAGGAAATCAACGGTCACAAGTTCGCTTATTTTTCTTCATGCTTTTTACATTATTATACTTCTGGAGCTGCTGGTGCAGGAGCCCTCAACAGCGGTTGAAGAGCTTTCACAACAATGCTCATATTAGGCCTAAACTCAGACTCGTACTGAACGCATAAAGCCGCCACAGCCGCTAGCTAGATCAACAAAACAGACGTCGTTACTCGTTAGTTAATGATTGTGGGTTTGATGTTAATAACGGTACCAAAACAACCGAACCCAAAATCCCACAAAATAGCAAAAAAAAAAAAAAAAAAAAAATTGAAATATTATTATCATTTTGGAAAGAGATAGACCTTTGCAACAGCTTTTGGAGGGTACTCTCCCTTGAGCCTTGGATCGACACATTGTTTAACCTTGTCTTCACTAGCCTAGGTGTAGCCTATATGTAGAAGAAACAAAAAGAAATAAGTTCAACTTGTTTATATTATTTCTCATTAGGCTCGCTTTCTATTTTGTGGCCCCGTCCACACAAGTCATAAACCAAATGAGATCATTTGAATGTCCAATTACGCAATGACAAATGGCTCTTTGAAGCTTTATATATTTATCAGTATAAATTAAAGTTAATATTTCGACCAATTTATTCATGAATGGGTCAAGCCCAGGTACATTTTATCTCTAATGGCGCAAAGAAAGTATATACTGTATATTATTACTGATGATAACAACTAAAGAGACCCACAAACTTATTAGTGCCGAAAACAATCAAAAAAAGGCTCACCCAAGTGACAAGGCTTTGTTGTCCACGTGGCATTGTGTGGTCAACAGGTTTCCGACCAGTTAAAAGCTCAAGCAAAACAACCCCAAAGCTATACACGTCACTTTTTTGTGTCAGCTGTCCAGTCATTGCATATCTACAAAACGATTTCAAAAAAACACTTAGCTAAACAATAAGCTTCTTCAAATACAAAGAATATGTAATATATAATAATACGACAACATGTATATTATCAATTGAATATCAGTCTTTGAAGGTACTGATAATAGAACAGATTCTTGCTAAAGAACAAAAGAAAATCAAGTTTCCTATTAACACAACTAAAAGATGATTAAAATATTAGAACTAATGGAACTTTTGCGTCTATAACAAACGGCATCCTATTTATGCAAAACCCACTTAGAAGGAACATACGCATATCTCTTTTTCCATCACACTTTACTCTCTTCAAAGGTGGCAACTTTGACCCATTTACCTATAAAATGGGTCATAAGGGGTTATGTTTGATCTAAAACTAATTGAAAGTCATTCAAAGTGTTTAACATGCATAAAAGTGCCCTAAGTTAAAAAAAATAAAAAAAAATAAGATCATTTGTGTAAATATATTTGGACATTAATGGATAAAAAGTATTTGTAGGTTGGACCAACCGACATTGAACCAATTAGACTAGCACATATTGCCAAGCTTGTTTGTTTTATATAATGTAAAACGAGTCAAATAATTTAGCTAAGGGATTTAGCCAAAAGGGAACGGGTCAAATGGGTTGAAAGTCATCCAAAGTGATTCACATTTTACATGTATGAAAATCTACTAAACCCCTCAAATTATTTTAACACAGATATACATTATTTCTCTAGAGATACAAAAATAGCTACAAAAAAAAAAGAATTTGGTCCCAGGGATCAGTCCAACCCAAAATGACCAGACCCACCCATTTTGCCAGTTCTGTTTCTTTTATACTTTACCTACGAAAAAATCAAATAGGCTTAGCTAAGGGGCATAGAACAAGTCAAGCAGGTTGGAAGTCTTCCAAAGTGTGTTCATACTTACAAAATTCACTTAAACTGCTTTATCCAACAAATTAGATCATATTTAG
The DNA here is from genome assembly GCA_030844895.1 of Ambrosia x helenae. Taxonomy (NCBI): domain Eukaryota; kingdom Viridiplantae; phylum Streptophyta; class Magnoliopsida; order Asterales; family Asteraceae; genus Ambrosia; species Ambrosia x helenae. Next base: position 17,917 of record JAUTDX010004377.1, read on the forward strand.
ACACAACTTCTATAAATTGCAAAAAGCAGACAGAAAAGGGTACTGCAGGTTGGCCCAATCTGACCAGGTTTGACCCAACCACCCGAGTCCCCATTTTTACCAACTCTCTTTCTTTTGTGATCAAATATAAGAGTTAACTAAGGGTATAGAATCATTACTCTGGTGCATGATAGCCAAAAGTGCCCAAAACACGAGTAGAATGCAAACGAGCAGCCATATCAGGAGCTTGATTCGAAAGATTAAAATCGGCAATCTTGGCTCTCAGATCCTCAAACAATAGCACATTGCTAGACCTAATATCTCTGTGAATTATTGAAGGTTGGACCTTTTCATGCAAATAATCAAGTCCCTTTGCTGCATCAACAGCAATCCTTACTCTTTGCATCCAATCAAGCACGGGCCCTGGTTGTGCTCCTTGCACGCCCTTCCTGCCTATATGTTATGTACAGATATAAATTAACAAACCCATGAAACCAGTGACTAAATAAAATTAACAAAAAAGCGTTCCATACCATGTAATATGTCATGTAGAGATCCCATGGTTGCAAATTCATAAGCCAAAACACGTGTATTTCCTTCCACACAGTAACCGCACAACTCAACAAAGTTTTCGTGCTTCAGTTTGGAGACCATCGAAACCTTGAATAGAATGGAAATTAACTTGTGTTAAAAAAAAAGGAACGATGTATCCGGTTTGTATTCCAGTTTGGAACCGAACACATTTAGATTAAGTGATTAACCGTCCATAGGTATATAACAGATTATTTACTTGCAGAAACATAAACTTACCTGAGTCAAAAACTCGTTATCGGATTCAGCCTCGGTAGAGACGTCAAGCTTTTTCACAGCCACACTTTTTCCATTATCTAAATTTGCAAAATATACCCTTCCATATGAACCTTCACCAATCAATGCCTTTGATCCAAAGTTCTCGGTTTTTTTCTTTCAGTTCATCAAGCGAAAGTGCAGGTACTTCGATTGTTGGCACTTCTTTTTGTGCATCAAATTTTTCTTTCGGTTGTACTCTGTCCTTTTGCTGTCCTACATTACAATGTAAATAAAAAACATTAACACACATAATGTGATTAGGGGAATTTTGGAAATGGTGTTTATATGTGTCTATCATTCTATCAAAATGACAGAACACCCTAACTTTTTTACATCGAACTATTTGCTTTTCGATGGACCAATTCAAGGGTTATTTTGGTCATTTCAGAGTATAAAAAAAGGTAGCTTAAACATACCATTAACATGATCATTGTGGTTTTTTACCAAGCCATTGTCATTCGAGGGGTAAGATTCTTCGACTTGACAAGTACAACAAAACCACCTCCGCATCCTATCTCTCTTCCTCAAAATTAAACCGTCGTCAGCCCTTGGTTTACCCAAACGTATAAAGTATCCAAGTGGGAGCAAGTATGCCTACATAACCAAAAACCATTAAACCATGTTAAGAAAATCATACTCATATTACTCAACACACAACTTTAAAATAATAATTTATAATCAAATTCCACATAATATCTTCTCTTGTAACGTTTGAAGGCCTTTTGTTGTGTCGTTTCTTTACGTTCGTTACTATTATTTGAGTATATAGAAGTTATAAATAAACAAAATATAAATTCTATAAGTAGTAAACAATAAATTCACTCTAACCTTCAATAATCAATTTTATCAAATAATTAGAATAATCATTTGCAAAATGTGACATAAAAGTTGCAATAACCATTAGTCACCATTAATATGAACATCCAACCCCCCCCCCCCCCCCTTCCCCCCTTATACATACAAAAGGAGTGAATTCCCTACCCTCCCAACACATGCAAAACAACTTTCATCATACAAAAATTTGATCACAAAAACAATAAATATGATAACATTTAACACTTAAAAATCAATTGAAAAATAAATCTTCCACATTAACAAGACATCAAAGATCTCACTCACATGCATCAAATTTAAACAAAGTTTATACAAATTCTTATAAATATCAGATCATAGTAAAACTATGTGTATCATAAAGTCATAACATTTTTAAACACTACAAAATAAAAACAATTCTCACTAAAAAAAAAATTCTTTCCCATCAAAAAGACATCAAAGATCTCACACACATGCATCAAATTATAAACAAAACAGTTACACAAATTCTCACCAATAAACCACGAAAATATCCACCAGTAATCATCACAGTGCAAAAAAAAATTTATAACCAGAAAACAAATATCTTCCTAGAATAATAAAAACAGAAGCCCCAATTGGAATAAATAAAAGAATTATTCAACAAGATAGCAAATTTAACATAAAATAAAAAGATCCAGTAATGAAAGATTACAAAACAAGAAACCAAATTGTTATTATCAAACACTAATTGAAGAATAAAACAGTTACCAATTAAATTAGAAGACACCCATCATCAAAGACACCGAAAGGAATCATCTTTATGAATAATAATAATAATAATAATATTAAAGGCAGTAAAGGTTTACCTGTGTTGTGTTTGTATTGTGTGTTTAGGGATTTGTTTAGAAATTGGGGAAAAGACAGATAAGCAATGAGCGATTACAATGAGAGAGAAATAGAAAGAAAAAACAGCGGTTTAAATTGTCATCAATGCAAAAAACGCGGTGATGATGTCATCCATTTCAACAATATTTTTTTTTATTATTTTTTTAACAAAGTTTGACCACCCGGGTTTGGGATGAGGTCGTCAGGTCGGTATCAGTAAAAAAATCGCTAAAATTGGGTATTGGTACCGCAAATGCTCGATGTGGTACGGTATTGTATTGTATTGTATCTGTATTTAAATGTAAAATCGATAAAATACCGGTATCGGTATTGAAAATGCCAAAAAATTGGTAGCAAAGATAATTATATTACAGGAAATTTGTTAACGGTACGGTACTTGTTCGATACTGGTGCCCAATACGATTTGTACATCCCTAATCCGGGTACATTTATAGATAAAAGGTCATTCATTCTATGTGTAATCGTAGAGAATGCTGATTACCCAATCGTTACAAATTCTAAAAGAAATCCATGCCCATGGGTTACTATGATTAAAAAAAACCCTCACGACTAGTGCTTGATATTTTTATTTTATCATTAAAAGAAAGGTTACAACTAACGAACTCGTTAATCAGAGTACTGCTAGAGCTATGTCTCTACGGTCAATAATCTAATAGTCAATTTATTATTATTATTGTATGAACAAACTTTTTAGTACTTATGTGTTAATAATTATTACTTTATATACCTTTTTAGAACATTCAAGCCTTCCTAGTCGTCAACATTGACCTACATGTTTAAATTTTGCTTGATTTAGACTTTGTACATAAATTCTCATTGGTTGTTTTGAGTGAACCTTTTCTTAAAAGTCATGACGAACATATTTCAAAACATGAATAACACACTAAAAAACAAATGGGTCATCTTCTGCCTAGGTGTTTCCGGTTTCTACCCATTGTGAGACACAAATACTGTTTCGCTTAATACATTCTTCGATGCATTCTGTACAAGTATCTTAAGCTTTACCTTTCCTTCCACGTGTCTGTCCAGCTTGCAACATGTGAAGTTTATCTACTGCCTTTTAATTTCTTCTTCCAGCTTGCTTTCCTACTTATCCTTTCCGATAGTCGGTGTGGCTTGTCGAACCGGTAGTCTGTTGTGGATTGTTTGCGGCTTCTTATGCGTTTTCCTACCTTTTAATATGCAAGCCGTCTGTGTTATGAAGATGTTGCTCTGTGTATATGTTTGCTATCCGGTTAAAGAGTCAAGATGTGTGATTATGTGGCTTATTATTTGTGCCTTTTCGGCAATCGGCGTTGTTTTATGGGTGTTTACCTCTGCAGTGATGGTAGTAGTCTCCGGTCATGATGGGGTTGGGGCTGGTTTGTATGGGTATGGATATGGTGATGACGATGTGGTCAGCGAGTAAATGGGAGGTCAAAGGTCAACAGTAGATGGTGGTGATTCTATATAGTGAAAAGAAACGGTGATGGTGAATGATGCTGAGTAACGAATGCTTATTGGTGTAAGGGTTCGGGTCATGAACTGTCAAAGTGACAAGGTCAACAACAGAAGTTAATTGGTCAACCAAGTCAGGGGACAATTCTTGGAGTTTCGGTGTTGACTTAGGAACATTGGGGAATGGTCTGCTCTTCAGTTTATACTATGTGATGTGTGGTTATGAATACTGTGGTAGTGTTTTCGATGGTGGTCTCGGTGTCTCGGATGATGGTGGTGGTCTCGAGTCAAGGAGACGGATTGAACATTGGTCAACCAAAGACAACGACGTTCAACTACAGTCAACCGGGTAAACTTTAACCGACATAAACGAAGGCTGGATGCAAGGTATAACCTGATATAATGAGCAGTAACCCTTCACCGCCCACCACCGCCATCTACGCCTTTACCGCCACTTTTTTTGCTATTGATCCTGTCACCCCAAATCATCTCTGATACTCAGGTGCGTTCTTTCCTTTTATTTCATAAGTGCGAATTTTTGTTGTTGTCGTCAGTTGATTGAAGTTGATATGGATTTGAGGCGGAAGCCGTTCACGTGGATTCCGTCTGGGGAATTTGTGCTGCTCAATTATTTGATCACTGTTACATTATGTGTTCCTATATGCTACATAGAAGATCTTAATTTAGATGTAAAATTTCTGGGTCGGCGCTTTCATGTCGGCTGAAACCGACTATGTTCTTTTTACATGATAATTTAGTATGTTTACAGTTATAAGTATATACTGTGTTTGCCTGCGTACATTGGTGGCTTATTATGCTTTGCATATACCGATCGCCAGGGCGTGCGTTTGGCTTTGACGTTTGCGTTTGCGCTGTGGATGTCGATTGTGATAGCGCTACTGCAGTGCAGCTGATCGGCTTCCAGTTGTGTGCATGAGCCTTCTTGCTCTCGACTGCAATGGTGTTAATTGTCGCACACAACGTTGTTTGGATAGCGGTATATACCTATTTGGTTTGCTCTTTGGTTTATCGGCTTAGAAGCGTAATTTGGTGTCTTATATCGTAACATTGTATGGGATTGTAACTGCAATTACTGACATTGGTCTATGATGTTTACCTACGTGATGTAACATTGATTGTGATTGCGCAATTGTAGCACAGTACGCGTTGGCCTCCGTTTTAATTTCCTATGATAAACATGCTTCCAAATGCTAATATTATACTCGCTGCTACTTCTTTCCTATGGTTCAGCACTTGCATTTGTTTATGTTGCACTAAACTACTCCACACTAACTGCTTGGGCATAAAACAACAGTCGCTCAACTATATCACATGCAACACAAAGCAAGGCATTTTTGGGCCACACCAAACCACATTGCATATGAACTGATACAGAGGCTTGCCCAGCGCACGCCCGCGGTTCAACAGCTGCAGGTCAATGATAAAGTCTTGCAATCGCTAAGCCGTCGCCGCAACGCGCGACTTCGGTATAAAACTAGTTCATAACATTACAAAGTTCTCTTAGCATCAACCATCTCCACATAATTCTTCATTACATAATACAAACGAGTACCTCATGTTCTTCTCATTTTTTTAGATCATCAAAAAATTAGAAACAAGACTAATGTCTTATGTCTTCTTTGTTTATAGCCTATAGGTATTTTCTGATTTCTATCTTTTTTAAGCATTACATAAGACGACTCCAACATCGTTGTCTTCAAATGACTATCATTACATATTCTATACAACTCCCTCGCATTCTTCACACCCCGTCTCACCCTTGGATCCACCATAACCTGCATAGAGAAAACTTATGTACTTGCAAATGGATCTTTCATTTGAGGCTTTGATGTATATTTAAAGTCTTGCGTTGCCAAAATTTTAAAACAGGACATATAAGTTCCCAACACTCATCACATTACGCCATTGTATCAACACCAACAAATAATAAATTGTATTAAAAACATGTTTCGAGTCACATACATTACGTATGAACCTATGTAATTGAGCCATTGAGGTGAGCATGTTATCACTAAGAGAGTTAGAGTCGTAATAAACTAAAAAAGAAAAGAAAATAAATAATAAATAAATTTATGAATCTTGTTATGAATAGTTAAAATAAGTAAAGAGAAATGAAAATAAAAAAGTACAACTTCTTAAGAAAATTTAAAGATATAAAATACAGCGTTAATTATCAATTTCACAGGAACGAAATTGGTGAGAAAACGTTTTAAACCTGAAAAGACAAAAAAAAAACCCTGACTTAACGACACGGGAATGGATGGAGTTACGGGGAGGAGGAGAATGATCTTAAGCAACTTGACTCAACCATGATTTTCAAAGGTTGAAGCCAGATCCTTAGCACTCACTAGTGTGTTAAACATGAATTGCAAAAAAAAAATACATTTGAATTTGAGTAATATTATGATACAAGACATCTTAACTATTAAAAATAAACCTGTTTGATCTATCTAACTTGTTTGCTTAACTTTTATCTGTTTGAGATTAAAAAAATAATAATCAATTATTCATGTGTAGATGAGTAAACAAAATCCTCCTCATCTATTCATAATATAAACTTCAGTTCAGTCTAGTTTGATTCTTGGTGTTCATGTAACTTTAAAAATTGATTACTATTCTTTCACATTGGGAAAAAATATGGCATACTGTGAAGATTAGCAAACAGTGTTGGGCTCATTCTTGACTTCCATGAAACAAAAAATTTAGTAGTGTCGAAAAAAGGTTTGGCTACAACAGGTTGGTTTACCATCCATTGGTCGAGTCAGTTAAGGTTAAAGTTGTGTCGTAACATTCCTTTTAACTCAAAGTTTGGATAGGTCCTGTCGTAACATGGGATCTCAAGGTGCCCTTCTTTTAAGATTAACCGCTCGCTTACAAAGCTAATACGAGCGACCCTATTCTTTCTTTGCCTCTTGGTGTTGGCTTCACATCTTGGTCAACCGCAATCAACGTTTAACCATACAACCATTAGTCATATGCTATTAGATTGGAGAGACACTAAGGTCATTGCACAAAGTGATGCATAACTTTCCAATACAATTTAGGTGATCCAAAATTAGGGATATTATAAATATATAATCATGTATCTGTTTCATCATGCCCCATTGTAATTAAGAAACAAAAGAAAAACAAACACATTCATTAAATAGAAAAGAGTCCAAAGGAACCACTAGTTAATAATATTGGTTGTGTAGATGGTAGCACGCAGCAGAATTATCGGAGTTTGGATAATACAATCGCGCATTTCTTCTTCACAAGTTAATAATATCCAATCGCCATCCTCATCAAGGTACTCGAGCTTATAAGTCCCCACACTCAACCTCAACCGCTAACTGATTTCTTTCTCAACATTTACAAAGGTTGCTTGCGAAATAGGGAGATCGAATTTGATTATATCATCTCCACACGCTGCTACTAGAGCCAATGTACATTCAGAACCTATAACACAATATCAACAAATAAATATCTAAAACGTTTCATATATGAAAGTGTAGTAACCGAAACATCTATTATTAAAGTTTTTAGACATATTGTGGTCGTAACATAAAGCATTATATTACCATGAAGATTTTCTGCAGCTTCTTCCATCTATATGAACACCCAACCCCCCCCCCCCCCCCCCCCCACCCCCACCACAAACCCAACCCATGCAAAACAACTTTCATTATACAAAAATTTGATCACAAAAACAATAAATATCATAAATATAATAACATTTAACACTTAAAAATCAATTGAAAAATAAATCTTCCACGTTAACAAGAGTACAAGACGCCAATGATCTCCAGCCCAGCTGGTTTGAGGTGGGAAGGTTTACCTCCTTGGAGGGTTCCTGCCCGGGTTTGGTCTCAGGTTCGAATCTCACGCTCCACCGAAAAAATAACCGCTTGGGTTTGAAAGGAGAAACCCGTGTGGTGCTATGGGATTCGATCCTGAGCAGTGGTCGTCGCTTTGCAACACGGGATTTACCGCTGAAACACTACTCTTTAAAAAAAACAAGAGTACAAGACATCAAAGATTTCACTCACATACATCAAATTTAAACAACATTTATACAAATTTTTACAAATATCAGATCATAGTAAAACTATGTATATCATAAATTTATAACATTTTTCAACACTTAAAAATAAAAACAATTCTCACTAAAAAAAAAAAAATCTTTCCCATCAAAAAGACATCAAAGATCTCACACGCATGCATCAAATTATAAACAAAACAGTTACACAAATTCTCACCAATAAACCACGAAAACATCCACCATTAACCATCACAGTGCAAATATATACAATATAACCAGAAACCAAATATCTTCCAAGAATATGAAAAAAAAAACCCAATTTAGGAAATAAAAGAATTATTCAACAAGATAGCAAATTGAACATAAAATAAAAAGATCCAGTAATAAAAGATTAGAAAACAAGAAACCAAATTGTTATTATCAAACACTAATTGAAGAATAAAACAGTTACCAATTAAATTAGAAGAAACCCATCATCAAAGACTCCGAAAGGAATCATCTTTATGAATAATAATAATAATAATAATAATAATAATAATAAAGGCAGTAAAGGTTTACCAGTGTGGTGTTGTATTGTCTGTTGTGTTTAGGGATTTGTTTAGAAATTGGGGAAAAGACAGATAAGCAATGAGCGATTAACATTTGGGGGGCTATTTGTGTAATAATGGTAATACTTGCCAAATAAACATAGGCCTTACTATCTCACGTACCCACGAGGCCACGTCCCCTAGCACTTTCTATTCTCATGGTTTTCTTCCATCTATATAATAAGAACATGACCCTATACATACATAACATAATAATCTTATTCAATCGATCAAACAAGTCTTGGAGATACGATGACAAGCCTCTCCCAATTCCTTGACGCCTTTCCAGTCCCCCCTCTTCATCACACTCAAGTTTGGCCATGGGTTTTTTGGACCAACAACAATAATAATCCATCTTCACGTCAGTTTCTAATTCCTTATTATTATTATTATTATTATTTCTTTTCTCTTTAATAATCAGTTGTTATATATTATAACTTACGCGCAGCAGCGATTTGTGGGGAAATAATGTCGTCTTTTTTTGCTAATGCCACTCGAACATATGGATACATATGTCAGTTCTGGGCACCTGTAGTAACGATAGATGGCACGCGGGTACTTTCAACTGCAGCTCAACCATTTGCAGTAGGCTCTCTTTCCAAAGAGTTGGCAATGTATAGGCAATATTCTGAGTTCCATGCATATAATATTATGGATGATGACAATGACAATGACATGACCACTGCATTCCTGAATTGTATTCCGTGTGTGAATAAACTCGAGTGGGTTCTGTCTGAGGTTCATCATCCTTGTTTGAACGTCACTATTTTGCTTCCTGTTTGTTTCAAAAGTAGTTGTATTGGTGTTCTTGAGCTCACCGGGGATTTTAATCTCGGGCATTTGGGTTTATGTGTGATTGATAACCTGAAGGTATGCATGCTTTTACTTTTTCTATAACCATAACTAGCTATATATATATATATATATATGCTTTTCAAGATAATAGTTTGCTGCTTACTTCTGTTTGCAGAAAGCTGGACTATACGAATATTCGATACAAGATCATATACCCTACCAGGTATGGCAAAAATCAGGTTATATGTACAAATATCATTTTAGCTAGATTGCTACTAACCATAGTTGTCAAAGCGTCTAGGCGCACTTAAGGCGCATAGGCCGAGCTTGGAGCCTAGCGCAAGGCGCATAAAAAAACAAGGCTTTTTATAATTAGGCGCATAGTATAATAAAATACAGTTTTTTAGGATTTTAGAGATGTTTTAGGCTTGTTTAGGACTTGTTCATAATTCATTTAGGATGTTTTAGAGGTTTAGGCAACTTTTAGCCTGAATTTGGCCGGAAATCAGTCTGAAAACGGCCCTGATAGTGCGCCTCAGTTCCTAGGCGCGCGCCTCACAGGGCGCAGCGCACTTGGTGCGCCTAGGCGCGCTTTTGACAACTATGCTACTAACAGTAATTTAAATTAAATCTGTGTTTTATGTAAACACTTCTAAAACAGAGTATAGACGGTCTCAAAGTTGCCAAGGACGAGATCGATGAGGCATTAGAGGTTGTTTGCCGATCACATAAGTTAGCTCTAGCGCAGGTATGGATCCCTTATGAGGATAAAAATCACATGCCCTTTTCATCTTCTATGGAAAAGACTCAAAAGAAGCGGTTATCAGCGCTTAAATTGACTGGTTGTTCTGTTTCTGCACCACATTGGGCATACATATATTTTTGTTCATTTTGTGATGCAATTCCTTTTGCCGCGGAGGAACTTGCTCTGAAGACACTCAAAGATTATGAATCACGCTATTTTCCTACGGTTTATTCTGATATGCTACTAGACTGGCATGGTAAATTCTTCTTTAGACAAGGTAAACGTTTTACAATATGCCTGAGGAGTATCGACACTGGCGATTTTGATTATGCGTTTGAATTCATTTTGACCAAAGATTCAAACCTTGTTATCTGTTTGGAGGCCATACTCTTAACATTAAAAAAATGTTTGCCAAGTTTCAAGTTTGCTTCAGGTGCAGAACTAGGCGACGAATTGGATGTTAAGATCGTTACAAGCAGTGACGAAGTCGCTGGCGAAACTGAAAAGTTTAAGATTTTTCAAGGAAAAAGGTCATCACCAATGATGAAAGAAGCTGCAGAAAATCTTCATGGTAATATAATGCTTTATTTTAAGATCACAATTTGTCTAAAAACTTTAATAACAGATGTTTCGTTTACTACACTTTAATATATATGAAACGTTTTAGATATTTATTTGTTGATATTGTGTTATAGGTTCTGAATGTACATTGGCTCTAGTAGCAGCAACTGGAAACGATATAATCAAATTCGATCTCCCCATCTCGCAAGCAACCTTTGTAAATCTTGAGAAAGAAATCAGTACGCGGTTGAGGTTGAGTGTGGGGACTTATAAGCTTGAGTACTTTGATGAGGATGGCGATTGGATTTTATTAACTTGTGAAGAAGAAATGGGCGATTGTATTATCCACTCCCACTCTCCGATAATTCTGTTGCGTGTTACCATCTACACAACCAATATTATTAACTAGTGGTTCCTTTGGAATATTTAATTCTGTTTGTTTTTTTTTTTCTTTTTTGTTTCTTAATTACAATGGGGCATGATGAAACAGATACATAATTATATATTTATTTATAATATCCCTAAGTTTGGATACAGAGGGCTCTAAGTTGATCATGCGATCCAAAGGTTGTTTTCTAAAACCCATTATGTTTGCATCTCTCGTTTCTTAAAATTCTTGTGTTTGGATCTTTGGTTGTATGACTTCATTGCAAATTATATTTAGAATTATTGGTAACTTGTTATGTTATATCTAATAGCATATGACTAATGGTTGTATGGTTAAACGTTGATTGCGGTTGACCAAGATGTGAAGCCAACACCAAGAGGCAAAGAAAGAATAGGGTCGCTCGTATTAGCTTTGTAAGCGAGCGATTAATCTTAAAAGAAGGGCACCTTGAGATCCCATGTTACGACAGGACCTATCCAAACTTTGAGTTAATAGGAATGTTACGACACGACTTTAACCTTAACTGACTCGACCAATGGATGTATTTTCAAATTCCTAGTTGGTTTAAACAATCCAAGAGTATAGCAAACATTTTAGAAGATGCATGGTAAACCAACCTGTTGTAGCCAAACCTTTTTTCGACACTAAGAAATTATTTGTTTCATGGAAGTCAAGAATGAGCCCAACACTGTTTGCTAATCGTCACAGTACACCATATTATTCCCAATGTGAAAGAATAGTTATCAATTTTTAAAGTTACATGAAAACCAAGAATCAAACTATACTTAAGTTTATATTATGAATAGATGAGGATTTTGTTTACTCATCTACACATGAATAATTGATTATTATATTTTTAATCTCAAACAGATAAAAGTTAAGGAAACAAGTTAGATAGATCAAGCAGGTTTATTTTTTAATAGTTAAGATATTGTCTTGTATCATAATATTACTCAAATTCAAATGAATTTTTTTAATTTTTTTTATTATTATTAATTTTTTTTTTGCGATTCATGTTTAACAGGCGTCCCTGAAAATCTCTGAAAATTCATGTACTCTATCCGAACCGTTGAAAAATAGGCCCGTTAGACCCAAGTTTAAATGTTAAATGAGTTATATATAAAAAAATATATACATAAATATAGGTTTTTTTTTCAAAAATTATACCCTCAAGATTTATGGACCTTTTCCGGTTGGCCTCCTCGGACCTCCCCAAAGACGTCCCTGTTTAACACACTAGTGAGTGCTGAGGCTCTGGCTTCAACCCTTAAAATCATGGTTGAGTCAAGTTGCTTAAATAGTACAAAATATTTTTTTGTTCTTATCTGTGCCCTTGTGGTTTACATTTATTGAATTATTGTCATTATCCTCCTCCCCCTAACTCTATCCATTCCCCTGTCGTTCAGTCAGGAGTTTTTTTTTTTGTCTTTTCAGGTTCAAAACGTTTTCTCGCCAATTTCAACCATGTGAAATTGATAATTAACCCTGTATTTATATCTTTAAATTTTCTTATGAAGCAGTACGGTTTCTGAAACGAGTTCAGAAGGTGGTCCACAGTGACTCGCAAAGCCCTAAGAACCAAGGGTTTGTGTTTAGCAGGCTTTGCGATTCAAAAGGGGATAGCGGCGCAACTTGTTGCCCGCTTACCCACCATCTAAATGTAACTTGTTTTGTCTTAGTTATAATTCCAAGATTTTATTATACTAAAAAAATTTCTCTATACTTATTTTAACTATTCATAAATTTATTTATTTATCTTTTTTTTTAGTTTATTACGACTCTACCTCTCTCAGTGATTTTTTTGAAAGGTTACCTCTCCTAGTGATAACATGCTTACCTCAATTACATAGGTTCATACGTAACGTACGTGACTCGAAACATGTTTTTTAATACTGTTCATTACTTGTTGGTGTTGATACAATGGTGTAATGTGATGAGTGTTGGGAACTTATATGTCCTGTTTTAAAATTTTGGCATCGCAAGACTTTAAATATACATGAAAGCCTCAAACCAAAGATCCATTGGCAAGAACGTAAGTTTTTAATGATAGATCCAAGGGTGAGACGGGGTGTGAAGAACACGAGGGAGTTGTATAGAGTTTGTAATGATAATCATTTGAAGACAACGATGTTTGAGTTGTCTTATGTAATGCTTAAAAAAGATAGAAATCAGAAAATACCTATAGGCTATAAACAAAGACGACATAAGACATTAGTCTTGTTTTTAATTTTTGATGATCTTAACAAAATGTTATAACCCATGTTGTGTTAAATTTAGTGTTAAGTTTTTATTGGATTAAGCGGGTTAGTTATATACTTGTATATTTTGAGTCAAATGTTATGCATAAAGCTATAAATACTATTGTGATTTTTGAGTGTGTGTAATTATGTACATAATAAATAAATAGTAATCTATTCGAGCCGAACCGAGCGGAGTGAACCTTTGCTCGTGCTTGGCTCATTTACAAACCGAACCTTGCCGATCGGCTCATTTACATCCGAGCTGATGATCGAGCAAGCATCTTTTGAGAAATTTTCAAACAAGTGGCGAGCGAGCCACGGACGGCGAGTAATTTGAACACCCCTAGTAGCAACGTGGGGGCTTAATACTAGTTTGGTTAAATAATTTTAGTTATTAATAACACTATAATATAAGGGTGGGCGGGGTGGTCCGTGATGGCCGTGACCATCACGACCATCGCCCCCACCAATTGATCACGGGCCTGTGACCAAAATATCGTGACAGCCATCACGCTGGAATTGGAAGGTTGTCAACGGTCATGTGACCGTTTGGGGTTAAAAAAAATTCTAAATACTATATGTATTTATTCATTTTCAACCAAAATCAATACCACCAACAATCAAACAATACCTTCAACAATCAAGCAACCAAAAAAAAATAATAAACTATCAAATGAAAGACCACTCGTCTAATTTAAAGTAAAAAATGTTGGTATTATGTATTTAGTTATTGTTTATCATTAAAAAAATTAATGATGGGTATGATGACCGCCCCATGAATTAGTGATGAAATATAATGGAATAAGTTGACACATAAAAATTTGGTATGATAGTGTGATTGGTGTGATGAAAGTTAGACCACCCCATCCCCCTAATTTTACCAAACTAGTATCTTGCACCGCGCTATGCGGCGGGACGTATCCAACACCACCGTTCCCCAACCAAAAAATCCAACCTCGATAAAAAAAAACGTTCTCTCACGCCTTCAAAAGCCTATAATCACCATCGTCATCGACCAGGTTAGGGTTATCGTAACCGATTTACTGTCAATCTACAACTGCCACCACACCGTTTCTACCACCACCGACGAAACACAACATAACGAGAAATGAGAAAGGACATGTTTTCGCGGCGTTTGGGAAGTTTTTTGGCATGTTTTGTCGGAGCTTTGGCAACCTTTTTTGGGCGGTTGCATAGGATTTTTGGGCGTTTGGCTATTCCCTTTTCTACGGTTTTGACCATGCTTTTTCTGGGCGTTTTTATTTGGCTATTGCTTTTTTTTATTGGTCCGTTGTTTGCAACAGTAAGTTCTGTGAGTATAACCGACACTACAAATTATATGTATTGCTCGCCTATACTATATATATTATAATAATAATAATAATAATACACATAAGGAGGAGGGTAAGTGGGTAATTTTATAAAATTTATAAGATTATAAGTAATTATAAATTTTAAAACATACGGTACAATCCTTTAAAACATAATCTACATCTACATCCACATCTACATCTACATCTACATAAACAAAAGCATTTTTAGTGACATGTCATAATATTATGCAATCTCTCTTTTGAGAGATGCCATATATGATGTGATGTGGCAACTCTAGACCAATTAAAAAAAGTAATAAATATGGTTTAAATATGATTTAACATAATCTATTAAATAACTAATCTACTAAATGTAAATATTAAAACTTTATTATTTTCTCTCTCATGTTTCCTCTCATAATTTTTAAATGTTAATATCTTTTATATACGAGATTTTTTAAAGAAACAAATTACACCAAATTAACGAGCGTTTTATTATCTTTCCAACGAGTACCATAATGCTATATAAAAAACGGAGAAAAAAACGATTATTTTTTGTAACCCGACAGGTATTGTGTCAGGTTTGAAATTAGTTTAAAAAAAAATTGTAGGTTTGGGTCGGGCCTGGGATTAGGTGGTACCCGACCCAATTACCATTTTTTATATTAGAATACTAGGTTAGAGCCCCGTGTGTACACACGGAAAATGCCCAAATCAAATGGAAAAAAAATCTATAAAGATTGCAGTATACAAGTTTTATTTATTGAAAATTACGTAACAAAGTTTATTTGAATTTTGATTGATTGCAAAATATCATAAAAAGGTTTAATTTTACCCGGTAAAGGATATATGAATCAAGAAATGTTTGATTTGACTTGATTTAAAAACAAATAATTTAAATGTAATAATATATTTATTGTAACGGCATGCAAACGAAGATTAAAATTCAAAGTAAATAAATATAGTTTAAGAAATCATACATCCAAAAAGCATAACATCAAGTGAACTAAAGACTAAACATTATCTTGGTTGCTTTTTGATCATTTCATCTTTAACTTGACATCAGGTACACCCAATTCTTTGCAAGCTTGTTGAAGCTCATCCATGGCTAGGTATACATCTTTGTCAAAAAAAAAAGAAGATAAATGCTGTATACAAATTTATTCTATCGATGTTGTTTATATGCAAAGCTGCTGCAACCATATTCTATTGTACCACTAATGTCGTTTTAATTCAATTAGATCATCGAAGTCGATCAACTCTACTTAAGCCTTGTTTGAGTTCTTTAAACGTTTATTGTGCCAATGTTGTATGTGTCAAGCATCATAAATATCAGTTTTAAGCCACCAATCTTTTCTTTTGATAGTCTTTCTATAATAACATGAGAACAATTAAAAATAAATTAAGAGATGATGCCATGATCATTGCTTAAAAAAGCCCTTTCTACATAGAGGTGTATGCATGGTATGCAATTCAAGTGTACCAGAATCCACCGAAACGTGTTCAATATAACATTTTCTAAATTAATAGTCTCATATAAATAAAATTTCACAAAGCAAATTACATACGATTTTTCACAAAACAAACACAAACTCTAATCATCTAAGAAACTAACACAATTTATCATTTCAAAAACATTTCTTTGATGGTTTTTCAATGTTAAATTTCAGCTAAATGATTAGCGAAAATGATAGAAAAAAACTCAAAATCACTAAATAATGTGTGCCTAACTTAACTGGTTTGACACCAAGTTGCCTGCATCTTTGAAAGGTGATAGGTGGAGTGGAATGTTGCTATTGAATTGCTTTATACAGCTTATTAGAAGGTCAAAAACAGAATGCTTTATACAGCTTATCGAATCGCTTGTCTCATTAAAAGCTGTGGATAACTAAATGGAAGTCTATTAACATTCCGCTAATTGTTAAAAAAACATCTCCATGATCTTTGCAGATCAACATTCTAGTAATTTTTATGAATAAAACATAACACTGACCATCAGATACTTTTTTTTTTTGTAAAAGAAATCTGAAAGTTTAAAACATGATATACCTTTCAAAGTCGAATCCTAAATATCTTTGATGGCTTCACTTATTGTTACAAATTTTGACAATCTTAGTCAAATCTCTAATAAGTACCGGTTCTAGGGTGTAAAGTTAACCTGATTTCTTAGCAGCTAAATTTTGTAAACGCAATAATCAAACCAGAAGAGTTCAAAAATTCGATTAAGTAGAGGATGAGATTACCCGGTTGACAAAGCGTGAATCTTGACGGCGACATTACCTGCAAAGAAATGGAAGGAAGAGAACTGAAGAAGATCCCATTGGAGATGTGGTTACTGGTAGCTTGTTATAAGCTTGGTTTAGACAAAATCAATGAGCAGGGGTAAACGACCAAATCATTGAGCAGGGTAAGAAGACGAACAAAGATGCAGAAAAAAAAATTAGCAACTCTTTTCATTATTTTTCATGAATGACACTCATCATTATTTCTAATTGCTCTAGTGAAGATGGATACTCTAGATATAAAAAAGGTTAATAGAAAGAACAACCTATGAAAGCAAGTTAACTACTCTACGGATATAAGAATAAACGAATACAATAACATCACGAAATGGTTTTTTTCCTCAAAAGTTAAAAGAGATTATACCTTAAAGTTGTGGCAAGCTCACCAGCCATGAAATTTGCAGCAGCCATATGGTAGCCAATAATTATATATGTTTACCTGATTAAAACAAATAGCCATATGGTAGCCAATAATTATTAAAACAAAATTTCAAACACACCAAAAGACTAAATATCATATTTACACATTTTATAGCAATGAAACATCACAATTGGAAACATCTCAATCTAAAATAGATGAAATCACGAAAGCAAAGTAATAGATTAATTTAAGTAGCCATAACCATATCTCTCTGACGCAAGCCAATGGAAGATAAGTATATCCCTTCACTAAGATGATGTTTCTGGCTTACGCATCTGAAACCTGTTCCCAGCAGAACCTCCATATCCTAAACAAAAATTTATATTTGTTTTTATTTTTATTAGGGATCTAAGATAAACAGTAAAACAGTAAATTCAGCCTGTCTTAAATTATTAAAAATACAAAAGTAAAATATGAAGCTCATCAGAATCTAATAGAATTCAGATCTCAGACCTATGAAAATACAACTGATTTTAATATGCAAACATTAGGGTTGGAAGGAAGTTAAAATAACGAATTACATGTATTGCGTTACATACAAAAAAGAGGCGATCGACAATGTACCTGGAAGATGTAAAATCAATGCTTGAATTTGAGATATGAGATGAGAGGACGAGAGATGGAGAGAGGAGCAGGTGAGTTTGATCGGATGGAACACGAGTTCATAGCTGCTGTTTTCATCAGATGGAAGTTGAGGTTTCATATGGAAGATGAGGAAGAAAATCATAGCGGCGCTTTAGGGTAAAAAAAGAGAGAATACATTGGTATTATAAGGCTACCCACTGTGACAACCATTTTCCCAACCGGTTGCAATATTTATGAATAAAGACAAACAACTTTGTCATTTTTAAAATACAAAAATAATATATGAGGCACGACCGGTTTGCTGGTGCAACGAAGGTTGCAACCTACAATTCAATATTTTAATATTTTTTCTTTTCAACTATCATAACCATTTAATACAAAAATAATATATAAATCATATTTAATTAATAAAATATTGATTTAGGTTGGGTCGTGAATGTGAGTGAAAAATTGAATTGGGTTGTGTTGTTTAGGTGGAAGGGAGAGAAATCAATATTTTAATGAAAAGTTGGGTTGGGTTGGATTGTGATAGTGGATAGTCTAAGGTAGGTATGGGTAGATGGGTCAAGTTAGGAGCCCCATATTTAAGTTGGAGCCTATGTGGACACCCTAGAAAGAGACCACCTCACCCTCTAGTTACTCATTTATTTGTAGAGGTAGATGATAACTTATGGCAGAGATTTGTTTAAAATAATAATAATATTCATTAATCATATATTGGTAGATGCCATTTTTATAGTTTAAATACTTATAATTTTATTCACTTTACTTAGATTTCTCAACCCGGGACGCTCCCGAGGTATAAACTAGTTCTATATATATTTAACAGAGCGCTAATTTGAACAGTAGATAAACTAATATTTTATTTAAAGGGGTCGTTTGGGGTTTTGAACCCTCTTTTCCCACGTACATACATCTCACCCCATTGCTAGCCATTCCAGCTTCAATCTAAATCACTTCTTGCACAAAACCCACTTCACAAAACCCCATAGCTATATTGACAGAGATTTATTGAGAGGCACGCAAGGCCAGAGGAGTCGGCCATGGTCTCCGGTCGGCCTCCTTTCTGGGCTATCTTCTTTCTCCTGTGATGGTGCAGCGGCTGCAGCTGGCTATGCGGCCGAAAGGTTGTTCACAGCGGCGTCTGAGTTCCTGTAGTGGACCTCTTGATGATGATGGTTAATCGGCGGTGACCCGATTGCAGGGCTGGCAAATCGTGTCTTAGCAGGTTTAACAGGTCTCTGACGACGCGAACAACAAAAGTTCTAAGCATGATCACAACTCGTTTAGCTACTTTATATCCCATGTTTATAACATAGTTATACGTTTTATGTACCAAAAAAGGGAAATGATGGATCTTTGCCTCTTAATTCTAATTATTTTAAAAAAAGTAAATATGGCATAACGTATTTTTCAATTAACAGGTCTCATCTTGTCTTATACAGGTTACCCATTGCCAGCCCTACCCGATTGCCCCTGTTCAATCTGTTTTCAGCTACTCTTTGTTGGTTTTCCTCGACTTCCCTCCCCTTTCCACCAGCACTTCTCGCCGTTCTTCCGTCTCTTATTATCGTTAACCATCTTGGTCGTTGTTGGATCTGCAACGGATGGTTTCTACCGGTTACGCATCGATTAATCCAGTCCCTCCCCTGCGTAATCGCTATAATCAGGCGACTTTCTTCGGTGTTAATCAAATTCACATGCCTTCTTATTAAATCGTTCAAAGTATCGGTGTATAAATTTATGCCATTTGTAGGTATCTACATTAAAAATGGGTTTTAGTATTTTTTTTTTATCTTAGTCAAGCTTGTCTAAGGGTAACAACAATTATAGTTAAGGACTTGAAAGGGTCATTGTGATTGATGGTTTGGAAGTTATATGACTTTAGTGGTAATTTTTTAAGTCCGCTGCGTAACTTGGAGGTGAGGTGAGGTGAGGTGAGGTGAAGGTGTGATGTTATTTGTTGCAATCTGACATTCTATTAAGTAAAGGTCAGATATTTGAACTGTTATAGTCCTTTTTTTTTACATATGCAAATCAACTTGAGAAGAAAGCCGGTGAAATTACAGTAGCAATCAATATCGTCTTTCATGTGGTCGCTGATTTGATAAGGTAGATGGTGTTGAGCCTTCGCTTACGTGAGAGAATAAAACGTGGTACGGGTTCTAAACCAATTTTTCTCAACTTGGAATTGCCTCTATGATTCGGTAACCATTGTATCCCCTTTGTTGATTATGAGTAATGTTTACATATGTGTAGTAGATGTGTAGGTATATGTCCATTGTATTCGGTAATTGATTGGTGATTGCAAAAACAAACAAGTAAATAGGACACATATCTTACAAGTTTACCGACCATCGATATTGCTATCTATCATATAGGAGGTTGTATTTTAGATGCTGTTTGAATCGCCGCAACGTGGCGCCGAATTAAACCCCTAGTTACTTTATATAACTTTCAAGCCTTCCTAGTCGTCAACATTGACCTAAATGTTTAAATTTTGCTTGATTTTGACTTTATACATAAATTCTCATTGGTTGTTTTGAGTGAACTTTTTCTTAAAAGTCATGACGAACATATTTAAAAACATGAATAACACATTAAAAAACAAACGGGTCATCTTCTGCCTAGGTGTTTCCGGTTTCTACCCATTCATAACATTACAAAGTTCTCTAACACCAACCATCTCCACATAATTCTTCATTACATAATACAAACGAGTACCTCACATTCTTCACATTATTATAGGTCATTGAAAACTACAAACAAGAACAATTCCTTATGTCTTCACTCTTGGGGCATTTTGGATAAACTTATTTGAGTCTTAAAGGACTTTTGGTTAAAAGAACTTATTAACTTATGACTTTTTAAAAAGAAGTTTTTAGAAAAACGCTTGATTAGCTTATGTGGTGAGAAAAAACAATAAGTTGATAAGTTATTTTGTAAAAAAGTGTTTGATTTAACTTATTTAGGTAAAATGACCAAAAAAGATATAAGAAGGGTATGTATAAGGATATAAGGAGGACATGTAGGTAAATAACCATCAATAAGTTATAAGGAGGTTCAAAAAGTCACGCCTTCCTTACTTTTCCAAAACAACTATAGGCAAATGAGAAGTTAAAACATTAAGTCCTTTTTCATTTGTCAAACACTTTTTTTTAATTTATTAACTTTTTGGAGAAGTAATAAGTTAGAACTTATAAGGAGGTGGAAATAAGGAGAGCCAAACATGCTCTTCATCTTATTTGTTTGTAGCCTCGTGTATATGTAATTTCTATCCCACCCATTGAAATATTACATCAGACGACTTGAGTATCGCCATTCCGCGCAACTGTCATTACAAAATGAATACAAGTATACAACTCCCTCATATACTTTGCACCTCGTCACACCATCGGATCTATCATAAATTGCACCGAAAAAAAAAGACTATGTTCATCTCAGACACCAGTCAATTCAACAACTCCAAATAAATTTATGATAGAAAACCAAGAAAATAAAAGCTGATTTTTATTGAAAACTAGGGTAGTTGGCTCGATTGAGATGAACTATTCTCCAATACAAGAACAATATATTCAAATAAAACAAGACATGACAAAATAGAACAGAAATGAAATATTTAAATAAGAAATAGAGAACTTAATAATCCTAAATTTCATCCATTAAGGTAGTCTTTTGACTTTGACTTTGATTGAGTTTTGACTGCTCCTAAAGTTTAGCCTGTTGACTTTGACTGGGTATGGATCATTAGACAACCGGCTGTAAATTGGTGGATTTGACCTGTTAGGTCAGTTGGATATGCATCGATACATCCTGCCCATAAAACCGACTAGTCCTCAAGTGCGTAAAAACGGATATGTCCCAATCATGAAGGCTAATTGCTCAAGTTTTACAGAGCTGTGAACTTCATGCTTTCTGGTGTCGAAAACCCAGTTTTGTTTCATCCCTACCATAACACTGTAACACCCCGCCCCTCTCACCACCAATATTGTCCGCTTTGCCCACCCAGAGCTCACGGATTTGTTTTGGGTGCCCGGTGGAAACTTCCCAGGAGGTCACCCATCCTGATACTGCTCCCACCTGAGCACGCTTAACTGTGAGTTCTCCTCTCATCCACTAACATTAAGCCCTAAAACTTGTTGGTGATTTAAGAGGCAAGACATTACTTATGAACCAAGGATCTCTCCTGGCCACGGCCGATATGAGATTTTCCTGGGGTGCCACAAACACCATTTCCTGGATCCCACACTATGATGAGAAATACAGCCACGAGGGTGGTTGTTGCGTCTGGAATGGGAACTGTGGTTAGCTTCTTGTTAACAATGGTAGGTTGAACAAGAGGGGCTTTTCTTGCGATGGGGTTTGCCTTTTTACGGGTGTAGTTGTAAACAAGTAACAACTCGGGAAAAGGTACCGCTAAAACCAATGTGATTATGGGTGATGTGGGAGGTTTGATTGAGGGTGTAGTGAGGCCTGGAGAAGTGTAGGTAGCGGTGTTGTTTGGTGGCAATTCAACAGTAATATGTGATGGGGTGGCAGAAACACGTGGTGGAGATGTTGTTATTGGGGTTGTTCTAGAAGAGATGGTAGAGCAGAGGCGGAAAATGGCGATGAGGATAGTCCCCTTGACCAGATTTGTCAATAGGCCTTGAGGTTCACCCTCGGGATCAGGGTTCCCTGTTGAACCTGGTCAATTGTCTCCTCGATAGCCTCTATCAATTTGAGATTTCCCGTCTTATTAGAACAAGACTCTTCTTTGTCATCAATCCAAGCCTCCTTAATTGCCGCAAGATCATCTAATAGAGAATCTAATCCAGCTACTATAATTGCTAATTGAGTAGCGATAGCATCTTTAGATAGGATTTTTCCGCCAAGGGAACCAAATGATAGAAACCAAGAAAACAAAGGCTGATTTTTATTGAAAAACTAAGATGGTTGGCCCGATTCGAGATGGGTTATTCTCCAATACAAGAACAAATAGATAATTCAAATAAAACAAGACATGACAAAATAAAACAAAAATGAAATACTTAAATAAGAAATAGAGAAGTTATTAATCCTAAATTTCAGCCTTGAATTTAGTCTCTTGACTTTGATTTTGACTGGGTTTTGATTGCTCTTAAAGTTAGCCTGTTCACTTTGACTAGAGCTTTGACTATGTATGGATCATTGGACAACCAGCAGTAAATGGGTGGATTTGGTGGCAATGTAGTATGGTTAGAATCAAACTTACCCGCTGCTGCCACCAACCACCACGACCCACTATCGTCACCCACTATCGTCGGTGCCCCACCCGCCATGCCACCGATCACCGCTGCTCATCATTGATTTTGTTCCTTCGTCTTTTCTTGCCTACCAAATAAGACATAGAATAGTAACGATCCGTTCTATTACCTCGTTCATTCTATTCCTTTGTCCATTTCATTAACCCATATTTTCACTTTTGATTTTAAATAAAAATCATTCTACAAATAATCTTGTGATGATTTGTCTTTGTTGGCTCAATGAGTATGGATTTTCAGAAGTAAGGATGACAACAAGTGGCAATGACCTCATAGTTGTTACTTGTTCGAAATGACTAAGGTTGTCACGGTGGACAACTGCAATTAACGAAGATTACTTGCTGTGGACTTTGTTATCAACACTAAAACAAGGTTCAGGTCCGACCATAATGGTGATTACCCCATTGTTTTGGCGGTCTTGATGGGCTATTTTAATTGTATGCAATGAAAAGATTCTTATTAGGTCTACGTAATGCGTTATTTGTTGGTCAATTTTGAAATTAATGATGTAAAAAGTATCAGGAAACTAGGAAATGAAAAAAGATGGCGTGGAAAAGAAGGAAAGAACAAAAAATAAGATAAAAAGGAGTCGAACACGTGACATACTTAGAGGAGAACAAACCACATTTTCTTTACAAAAGAATATTATCCTGTGTATTTATATACAAAATGCATTAAATAAATAATCAAAATTTAGGCCCATGGGAAAATGGGCCTCGGTCGGGGTGCAGTCGCCCACCCCTTGGGCTGGCCCTAACCTCTTACTTTTGTATTCAAGAAGTAAAAACAAAAATAACTTACGTTTTTGTTCCCATTATATATTTAGAGGAAGATTCTTGTACGAATAGTTATTATCCTACAAATAGCCCTATCGTAAGAAGTGAAGGAGAGTATTTTTTATTTTATTTTTTGATTTTTTTCCATATTGGTAAACATGTATTTACTGAAATCTAAAAAAATTGGTATAGAGTAATTACATAATTATTGTTGTAGAGTAATTACATACTAATTATGTAATTACTCTAGTATATATATATATAAATAAGATTTGGTTCATTTGAGAACCTTTGGTCAAATTGAAAACTGAGAGAACCATTTTAGACCACATATTTCTCTAAGACAATTTTTTTTTTTGCTAAATTGCCAATTTTCCTACAATTTATATATTTTTTTGCGTTTATACATATATGTATATACGTGTCTAAAACTACAAAAACTAGTGTTATACATACATGTTTTGTAATGTGCATATATATGCAAATTTGTAGAAATGATTTCACATACATGTATAGAACGAAAGATTGTGGGTAAGGGTGATGTGCTGAGAATTACACATGTTTTATATGTGTATTTATCATCCTTTTTACACAAATTTGTGCTTTTATCCTTAGAAAACATAACTAAATCGTTCATAAAAGATAAATGCAGATTTTTGAGCTAAAAAAAGCAAAAAGGAGTAAAAAAGAGCATGAGTGGATAACAAGCTTCTTAGAAGAATACAAAGTTGTGGCTAGGGGACAAATGGTACATAGTACAACAACTTTGTTTCCCACATGTACGGTTTTGAACCATAAAGAAGAGACAAGTCTGCCTCAATTTAATAAATATTATTTATTTAAAAATAATATTTAAGTACTCTCCTCACCTATAAATAGAGGCCACCACCCAGCATTCGAGACATCCCATTATATCCCACTCCTCTCGATTCTTTGCTGTTTTAGGGTCTTGCAAGTGACCTTTGAAGTTTGGGATCACTCCATAAACACTTTGCCCGAGTGAGCTTTGAGAGAAGCATCATCTATCACCAAAAAACTCTCCCAATCCACCCTCAACCCTCACCATGATTTATGAGCTTGTTGTAATGCCATTATTTGGCTAGGATTCATAGAGGGTTGCTAGGGTGAAGACTACTTTGGTATGGATTTATATATTTTATCTTTAGTTTGATTCATGTTTTGTGTTCGTGGGAATTCCTGCTATTCTATCTTCGTTTGATGAATTAATTGATTAATTAATCAACTTAGTATTAGTCCTTGTGGGTGTTTTGGTAGGAAGTGGAGGGACTTATGAGTGTACCTGTGGCGTGTAAAAATCCACGCACTTGTAAGCTAACCTAATTCCACGTGAAGTGATTAGCCCATTTGTGTTTGGAAACATTCACACTTTGTGGTTGGTCCTCAACTATCAAAATGTCACTTAGGGTCGGTACGGTCTTTATACTTGGTCCTAGTGATATGCCAAGACTTGGTTGAGCGACTTAGCTTTATGGTCTATGTGATAGCTTTGGTGCAAACAAAGGATTGGTGAACACGTGTTGGAAGCGAATGGTCTATATTTGCTTCCATTATTATATTGTCGCACAATTAATAATAGGCCAATCACTTTTTGAAAGATTATTATTTCAAGTAAACATAAGGTATATGAAGGCTTCCATGCCCCCTTTACCCATGTCAAGTAGGCATCTTGTTAGCCGCTCCAGCCGTTGGCAGGATGTTCATAAAAGATTAAGAATAGTAGGATGTTAATATCACAACAATGGGAGACGTGTTTTTCTGAGTTGGACGCATACAATCTTGGGTGATCTGCCCCTCACTGTTGAGAGGTGAGCTTACCGGGGTAGGGAGATCCTCACAACACTACTTGGGAACACAAATCATTACATGGTTATAGTGGCTATGCATAACTTTGTAACACATCACTCTCCTAGCATTTACTATTATTCCATACCAAGGCAAGTCGAATCCCGAAGCAATACTTTCATTTGGTCATTGGTTATCTCGGCTACTTTTCTATCTTTCGTTATTTTATACTTTTTACTTTTTCTTTAAAAGTAACTTAAAACTGAGTAATGAAAGTCATGTCTTTGGATTCGATACCCGGTACTTGCTCTTTCTATACAACGCTCGATAGGTACACTTGCGTATTATGTGGGTTTAGATCATTTAGCAACTATCGTTTTATTTATAAATTTAAAAAATTGATAGTGTTTTGGTAAAACCTTGGTTTTCTTTGGCGTTAGAACGCCGAGTTTTAACGTCATTGAATTACCCTTTAAAATTTACTAAAACCATACACAATCAAAGGGCATGTTCTTTTAATGTACATACGTGTTAGAATTTCAAAAATAAGTATCATACATATATGTATAACTGAAAAATGTAATATACATGTATTAAATGCAATTTACACATATGTATAAATAAAAAAACAAAAAAAAATATTCTTACAAGAAAAGCTGCGATTTAGCCAAAAAAAATGCCTTAGAGAAATGTGTAATGTGTAGTCCTGAATGGTTTTTTTAGTTCTTAATTACCGGTTCGATTGAGCCTTTAGCCCACCATGACTGTGTGATTGGTGTATTTTTGGGTTTGAGTACTCAATGCACGTTTCCCATGCTTTACACTTGATTGACCCATGTTCAATCATAACGCTTAACGTGTTTCAACTACCATTAATAAATTTGAAAATGAGATTCCTTACCGGATTTGATGAGTAAGCCTGAACCAAACACATATCTCATTTAACCTTAGGCTCTGATTACTACTTGTAAGACCCAACCATATTTAGATGATTATTAGCCATAATCTTGAGTTAAATTGTAGTTAAGGAGTTGTAAAGCTAGGTGAAATATAATTTACGTGATAAATTGTGATCACAAAATAATATATGACCTGAATTCATTGTGTTTTAGACCAAGTTTGAAACATAGATAATAACCCTCATTTACATATTTACAAATATAGAAAATAAATAGTGCGGAAGCGTTTGGTTCTTCAAAATATGGCTTGATCATCTTCCGGCTCCAAAACAATCATACCTAGGGTTAAACATGGCCAAACAACCTGAAAACATTAGCTAAGGAAGTTAAAAATTACAAAAAAATAAAAACATTTGGGTGCGTGACCCTTGGGTCGCGCAACGCTACCACCCCTTCTTCACGCAGCGCGACAGCCTTAAATGGCCAGCAGATCACCAGGTTTGATCCCCTTTTTTGTACTTAGCCGAATTTCCAGTTTTTCCCTAATTTTACTTAGACGATTTTGGCCATTCGTAGTTGCAAAATTTACCAAGTTCTCAAGTCTAAAATCATGGTTTCTAATAGGCTTTTACCTATCTTTCACAACCAAGTTTACACACGATTTGAAACCCTCTTTCTCTTACTTTAACCGATATGGATTATTTGACTCATTTTAACTAGAATAATCATTCATTTTGATTCCCAAAACGGTTAGAGTAATGTCTAAGATCTTTTTAGTATTTTCATGGCCCCGTGGGTCGTTTGTACACCAAATATCAACTCTTAACCATTTTCAAAGAATCAAGACTCAATGTGCATAGTTTGACTTCTATGATACCCATCAAGACTTCTAATCTCAAATGGTTACTACTATCAATATTTTCATTCAATTACAAATTTACGTTGCAAGTGTTACCGTTGTGGCGTCACCTTTGTGTCTATGACCCCGCGGGCCATTTTTACTTGGTTTTACACGCCCCGTCCGCACGACCTTAAGGATTTCCCATGTTTCTAATAACAAACAAATCTTGGGGAATCATAACAGATCATTGATAACTAAACTACTTAACATAATATTTCCAAGTTTTTAAGTCGTGAATATGACTTACCTTTTACTCATGCCCTTTTTGTTTCAAGTCTGTTCCCCCATGGCTTTCTGAAGCCTTTGTACTTGAACCTAGATGTGTAATCCACATGGATGTTTAGGAACTCGTTTTTAGACTTAATTTCACATGTCGACTCATGTTTGATTAAATACGTTCATCATCTTGCAAGTATGTACACTTGCTAAATCTACCAGTGTCTAGATGCAAGAATTCCCACCTAGACGTTTTATAAAACACATGGCGTGCATCCATTATCTAAGGATATTTTTAGGATCTAAGGAACTCTTGAATTCACCAATAGTTAAGAATATTATCCCTAACAAGTCAATTTACCTTCCTAGTTCATAATTCCCATTACTACACTTGATAGATGCTAAAATTTAAGTGTGATTTCTATCTAAAGACAAAACCCACTTTCACATACCCAAGAATTTACATGAATTATAACAATCACATATGTATATAGATATTATTTGACAAAGTTAGACATGTTTGAGGTTCCCTAATGCTAGAGAAACCTCTATTAATCATCAATTTCATGTTTTTTAGAAACCCATGATTTTCACCATGATCAAGTATGAATAGAACATCAATTTAAGCCAAATAAAAGTTACTTAGATGTGTATTGGACCTTAGATGATCCATTTTTTCCTAAGGCACAAATTTCCCATTTGATTTGGCTTGAATTGAGCTTGAATTTGTGATTTTTAGGTTTTTGTGTGTGTGGACAATCTCCTGATGGAAGGATCGATCCCCACCCTTTTTATAAAACTTGTGCTACCAATGCACTTTGTCACTTTTGGTCCTTCCATTACCCCACAAGTAATTAATTTGGTTAAGCTCACTAACTTAGTTAGTCCCATGTAGTTGTTTTAGCCTTGAATAGCTAACACAGTTAACAGAGTTGTTTCCCCTGATTAAGATTTCGCATTGCCCGTTATTCATTTTGTTAAGTTTTAAAAAAACCATAGTATCCATATTAGTATATGACGTGATTAGGGAATTTGGGGCGTTAGAATTGGATGATTCAATTTCGTACCAAGTTCCTGATTTTGAATGATTACTCGATTATTTCAAAAAGTGGGTTCTTGGGTTAAAGAAACCGGGTTGTGTCTCTGAACTGCATCGAGGTGAATGGGTGGTGCTGGTTATTGGGCCGGCAGAGGTATGGATGTTGGGTCTAGATTGGGCACAAAAAAGAAAAAAAAAACGGATTGGGTTTAGTTTGGTTTGGTATGGATTTGTAAGGGAAATGGGTTTGTTTATGAAAGTAAGTTTGATTTAAATAAATTTATATAATAATTTTAAATCAAATTTGAAAATAAATTCTAAAAATTAATAATCTAACTTTTTTAGTAAATAATAAAATAAACTTATATAATTTGATTTTATTAAATTATTTCTTATTTAATTACACAAAATCTAAATCGTATAAAAGAAACTAACTTATTATACTTTTGTAAAATAAGATTTTTATGAAGTTGAGTTTTTTTAATAAGATTTGCAATTATGGAAAAATAAAAAAAATTATAAAAAATAAAAAGAATATACATATGCAAGAATAAATTGAATTGAATGTCGAATAAAATCCTAAAATTTTTATTTAATGATAAAATCAAAATACAGGGACTTGAAAGGCAACTACAATAAAATTGAAGGACTAAGATTATACAATGAATAATAAATAACGGGACGGATATCACATGTGGCTAATCAAAATTCAAGTTCTTGTATTACTCTAGAAAGCTCTAGCTCTTTCATACATTCTTAAAGATCAACCACTTGTAGGGGTGTTCAAAATCGGATATCCAAAAATTTCAGATACTTGGTTTTACTATCCGAATCTGTATCCGAAAATTTGAATATCCAAAATTTCGAATATCCGATCGGATAGTGAATCGGATAACGGAATATCCAATTTTATTATGATACATTATACACACACACATACAGAGAGACACACATATATATGTGTGGATATTTCAGATAGTTTCAGATATTTTTCGGATAGTCTTGGATCATTCAGATATTTTCGGATATTATTCGTATATTCCAATATTTTGGAATCCAATAAAATTAAATTTATAAAATTTTGGATATTTCGAATATCTGAAAATATCCGATAGTCCGAAGGTATGTTTTATGATCTGGGAAATTTAATCGATAATTCAAATGTATGTTTTATGATTTGTGAATGAATTTTTATTTTTTATAACTTGGATTTTATAAACCTCATTTCACAAATGGTGTACTTCTCTTTACAGAAACATGATGTTAATGTGCTTGGTGTGAAAGATCACGTACTTAACAAAGTAAGATTCCATCATTGTGTGATGTATTTCCTATGAGCGGGGATCAAACCATCTTAAAGATATTTCGAGATCACAAATCTCGACACATACCGATGCATGGTCCTAAAATTTTAGAAGATGTAGGTTGAGACTTCAGTTTTGAAAATGTCGTTACAATTTTCTCAACGAGTGAAGTTCTTAGGATGGAATGTGTGTTTGAAGTTATTGGGTTAAAAGATCCAATCAAGAAGATTTTGGAGGTTATACTTCTAATCTTAAAAGGTTCATTTACACAATTCGTGTTTACATCTGATGTTTGGGGAGTTAATGGAACCGAAAGCTTTAGTCTTTTCCAAGAAAAAACATCAACCACTGAAAAAGGAAAACAACAGGTAAGGGAACCATATGATGAACTAGCAAGGATAGAGAAATAGTTCAGATTAACCTTCAAGGATGCTTTCAAGAACCTTCAAGTTAATGATAATCTTCCATTATAAGATCCAACTTAACAACCATTTATAAATTATTATAGTACTGCATCTTCTTTCATTCTACGCAGTTGGTCAAACTTCTGTAACAAAAAGTTGAGAATAGCGGGTGTCCTGATGTGACCGAGACCGAGATATAAGACGAGAATGAATATGATAGTCTCACCAACCATTGCCCAAATCCTTAGCATAGAGGAAGGAAAAAAAACGAAGGATGGAAAAGAGAAACTCCTTCTGCCCATTTGGTGAACAATGATGAAGAAAATCTGAAACTCACAATAGAACTATCCAAGGGTCTGAATAGAGAAGAATATATCATAGTAAAAGTCGAGAATGATAAGGGCGTTAGCAGATTCTATCTTTCTATGGCGGTGACCCTGGAACGCTCGACGCAGAAATTGTTACAAGGTTTGGATAAGCAACAAGGAGTTACATCCTCAATTACCTTGACGATAATAGTGAACGAGCGTTACTAACCTCTGTGGCAAAAATGGAAGAATGCATCAAATGTTCAAGGAGGCTTGACAGAATTGTGGTAAGGGTAAGGGTGTGAGCAATTGCAAGTGCCAGTGGTTCGAAGTAAGGAATTGGGATACATAGTGTATTAATGGTTCAACGTATGAATAATGTGGTATATACGACTGGTTGATTAAATGTTGTGTATATGATATTTTGGTATCCTAGAAATTCGTTAGGAATGGAACAATATCTGATTTTGGTTTATTGATAATGTGGCATGTTGAAATTCGAAATGAAATTCTAAAGGATTGGTATAATATCTGATTTTGTTTTGTTGATGTTGTGGTATGTTGAAATTCGGAAACATGGTATCTTATTTTGGTTTGTTAATATTTTGTTGATATTATGGTATGTTGAAATTCAGTAAGAATGGTATAATATCTTATTTTGGTTTGTTGATATGTTTTGGCAAGTGTCGCTGCCTATACCCATGTTAGTTGGTGAGTTTATATAAACCTTTAATTTTCCTTTTAAATGTGCAAACAAATGGTTGTCTTATCATAACCATGGAAATTTGAATAAAGTTTACCTACTCATGACTATTACCTGTTTATTAAAAGTGAGCTTATTTTCACGAAGTAACTTCTTGGACTCACGTGCAGCCTTAGATTTAATATAAGTAAGCCTTGGTTGGTTGGTTATATTGGTGTTTGGTAGTGAAAGACTTTAGTTTATGAGAACAAGGAATAATAGTATTGCTCTAAGTAATGTTACAAAGAGTTCCATGGGTCACCGCCAAGGCTTACTTATATTAAATCTAAGGCTACACGTGAGTCCAAGAAGTTGCTTCGTGACAATAAGCTCACTTTTAATAATCAGGTAATAGTCATGAGTAGGTAAACTTTATTCAAATTTCCATGGTTGTGATAAGACAACCATTTGTTTGCACATTTAAAAGGAAAATTAAAGGTTTATATAAACTCACCAAGTAACATAGGTATAGGCACCGACACTTGCCAAAACATATCAACAAACCAAAATAAGATATTATACCATTCTTACTGGATTTCAACATACCATAATATCAACATAATATTAACATACCAAAATAAGATACCATGTTTCCGAATTTCAACATACCACAACATCAACAAAACAAAATCAGATATTATACCAATCCTTTCGAATTTCAACATACCACAATATCAACAAACCAAAATCAGATATTGTTCCATTCCTAACGAATTTCTAGCATACCAAAATATCATATACACAACATTTAATCAACCAGTCGTATATACCACATTATTCATACGTTGAACCACTAATACACTATGTATCCCAATTCCTTACTTTGAACCACTGGCACTTGCAATTGCTCACACCCGAACCCTTACAACAATTCTGTCAAGCCTCCTTGAACATTTGATGCATTCTTCCATTTCTGCCATAGAGGTTAGTAACACCCGTTCACTATTATCGTCAAGGTAATTGAGAATGTAACTCCTTGTTTCTTATCCAAACCTTGTAACAATTTCTGCGTCGAGCGTTCCAGAGTCACCACCATAAAAAGATAGAATTTGCTAACGCCCTTATCATTCTCGACTTTTACTATGATATATTCTTCTCTATTCAGACCCTTGGATAGTTCTATTGTGAGTTTCAGATTTTCTTCATCATTGTTCACCAAATGGGCAGAAGGAGTTTCTCTTTTCCATCCTTCGTTTTTTTTCCTTCCTTTATGCTAAGGATTTGGGCAATGGTTGGTGAGACTATCATATTCATTCTCGTCTTATATCTCGGTCTCGGTCACATCAGGACACCAGCTATTCTCAACTTTTTGTTACAGAAGTTTGACCAACTGCGTAGAATGAAAGAAGATGTAGTACTATAATTTATAAATGGTTGTTAAGTTGGATCTTATAATGGAAGATTATCATTAACTTGAAGGTTCTTGAAAGCATCCTTGAAGGTTAATCTGAACTATTTCTCTATCCTTGCTAGTTCATCATATGGTTCCCTTACCTGTTGTTTTCCTTTTTCAGTGGTTGATGCTTTTTCTTGTTAAAGACTAAAGCTTTCGGTTCCATTAACTCCCCAACATCAGTTGTAAATACAAATTGTGTAAATGAACCTTTTAAGATTAGAAGTATAGCCTCCAAAGTCTTCTTGATTGGATCTTTTAACCCAATAACTTCAAACACACATTCCATCCTAAGAACTTCACTCGTTGAGAAAATTGTAACGACATTTTCAAAACTGAAGTCTCAACCTACATCTTCTAAAATTTTAGGACCATGCATCGGTATGTGTTGAGATTTGTGATCTCGAAATATCTTTAAGACAGGTTGATCCCCACTCATAGGAAATACATCACACAATGATAGAATCTTACTTTGTAAAGTACGTGATCTTTCACACCAAGCACATTAACATCATGTTTTCGTAAAGAGAAGTACACTATTTGTGAAATGAGGTTTATAAAATCCCAATTATAAAAATAAAATTCATTCACAAATCATAAAACATACCTTTGAATTATCGATTAAATTTCCCAGATAAAACATAACTTCGGACTACCGGATATTTTAGAAATTTTTGGATATTTTCAGATATTTGAAATATCCAAAATTTTATAAATTTAATTTTATTGGATTCCAAAATATTGGAATATACGAATAATATCCGAATTATCCAAAAATATCTGAGTTATCCGACACTATCCGAAAAATATCTGAAACTATCCGAAATATCCACACACATATATATGTGTGTGTGTATATATATATAATGTATCATAATAAAATTGGATATTCCGATATCCGATTCACTATCCGATCGGATATCCGAAATTTTGGATATTCAAATTTTCGGATAAAGATTCGTATAGTAAAACCAAGTATCTGAAAATTTTGGATATCCGATTTTGAGCACCCCTATAAGTGGTTGAGCTTTAAGAATGTATGAAAGAGTTTGAGCTTTTTAGAGGAATGGAATAACTTGAATTTTGATTAGCCACATGTGATATCCGTCCCTTTATTTATTATCCATTGTATAATCTTAGTTCTTCAATTTTATTGTAGTTGCCTTTCAAGTCCCTGTATTTTGATTTTATCATTCAATAAAATTTTGAGGATTTTATTCGACATTCAATTCAATTTATTCTTGCATATGTATGTTCTTTTTATTTTTTTTATAATTTTTTTATTTTTCCATAATTGCAAATCCTATTAAAAAACTCAACTTCATAAAAATCTTATTTTACAAAAGTATAAAAAGTTAGTTTTCTTTTATACGATTTCGATTTTATGTAATTTAAAAATGGTATCTTATTTTGGTTTGTTAATATTATGTTGATATTAAGGTATGTTGAAACTCAGTAAGAATGATATAATATCTGATTGTGGTTTGTTGATATGTTTTGGCAAGTGTCGATGTCTATACATATATTAGTTGGTGAGTTTATATAACCTTTAATTTTCCTTTTAACTGTGCAAACAAATGATTGTCTTATCATAGCCATGAAAATTTGAAAAAAGTTTACCTGCTCATGACTATTACCTGTTTATTAAAAGTGAGCTTATTGTCACAAAGTAACTCTTTGGACTCACGTGCAACCTTAGATTTAATCTAAGTAATCCTGGGTTGATTGGTTGGTTATATTGGTGTTTGGTAGTGAAAGACTTTGGTTTATGAGAACAAGGAATAATATTGCTCTATGTAATGTTACA
Source organism: Ambrosia x helenae (assembly GCA_030844895.1). NCBI lineage: Eukaryota > Viridiplantae > Streptophyta > Magnoliopsida > Asterales > Asteraceae > Ambrosia > Ambrosia x helenae. The sequence goes on from JAUTDX010004377.1 coordinate 52,716, forward strand.
AGGAGCTTTTACAAGGTGATTTGGAGGTGGTTTGCTTAAATGGCCAACCATCCTGTTTATACTAGTAGCATATATGTCCTAGTTTGGTCTAGAATCTTCTATATCTAGGTCTTTCCATGATGATATCCTACTACATTTATATGATGGTTCTAGTTCTTTCTTGGCATAACATCTTTGATATTTTTTAGGATTGTTCTTGGCCTTTTAAGGTGTTCTAGCCCATTTCCATGGTTCTAGGCTGATCTAGAGCGACCTAGAATGTTCGAGAAGACTGCTGCCTAGTGCAGCCAAGAAATGTAGCCTTATGATCACGAAAGTCATATTTGAGCTAGTTCAGGTGCGAGTCGTGACATTATTATAACATATTTTTCATAGAAAGTAACGGTCATCTTTATCATAACCCTTGAAAGTATTGATTCTTTTGTTGTTGTTTTCTTTTCTTTTTTTGCACCATATTTATGTTTCAATAATTTGGTGTTCATACAAAAACCGTAATTAGTTAACAAGAAAATGATAACATATCGATTTTGGATATTTGGCTTTACAAGTTGGTTTAGTTTGCTTTAATCCGGTTATTAGTCGGATAACCAAAACCACTTTGCATTAAAGGACAAAAAAATCAATTTTATTTGTATCTGTATTTATGTATAGTATTATATAAAACAACCGTTGTGGGTAACCATTTAATTTAGTTTTTATTTTAAGACACCAGATAAAACCTATAATTCACTTTGTACAAATCTTGATACATAAACAACTTGTCGTATATTATTTTATCCATCTTATGATAATGAAATATTTAATGAGTATATACTTATCTATATATCTATCTATCTATCTATATAATAACATTATTAAGGGAGCTGGATGGGCAAAAAGGTAAGTGCCTCTTTTTTAAGATGACATACCAAAAGTCCTTAGTTTTAAATCCCTATTTCACACGCATTTTTTCATAAAATACTCTACCCTTCACTTTGACACCCTACTAATTCATCCATGTTATTCTTTCCACGTTTAATTCCTCACGCTCCACCCTTCACTTTGACCGTCCATGAATTCCTTACATTTTCTTCCTAAAATACCTTTACCCGTCACTTTCACTTTCACTTTCATTATTTATTTTTTTTAACAATTCAGCAAACATATCCTTCCACCATAAACCAACCTCCTAGCAAGATGCTAGAAAGAAGGAAAAGTACACAAACATTTACAAAAGGGAAACAAAAACAAATTAACATCATACATCAACCATTTAACCAAAGTCAAGTGTTTCCATTTCGCCCGGATCTTTAGGTGTAAATAGGTAGCCTCCTTTATATCATCAACCAATTCTGATGCGGAGGAGGATTTTCTATCAAAGATTCTTTTATTCCGATCTCTCCATATAGACCATAGCGTCACCATTTATAACAAGAATCATAGCCTTATTCCTTTTGAATGAAAGGTGCAATCCATCTAGGACTCCGAAAAGGTCCTTAAATGTACTAATTATAGCTAGTCGAGGATCTTCTGTCCATACTCCCACTGCCTACCATATTAATTTCGCAGCTATACAGTTAACCAGAAGATGGTCCACTGTTTCCTCCGCATATCCGCACCTAACACATCTTTGGTTACCCGTTGAAATACCTCTCCATTCAACCCGCAGTGCTCTCCAAGTAAACACATATACTTTTGTGATTGCCCAATTGCACCATTCCATAATGTTATTTGTAGCGCTATTAGTGTTCAAGAGACTAAGATCACGTCTAACCATTTTAACCTCGAAACCGGTTTCTCCACTCGCTTTCCAGCCCCAAACGTCCAAACCTGTGGAGATGTTTTATACTTTAGTGCAGCCAAAAGAGAAAACAACTCATTCCACTCAGTTGTCAAACCAAAATTTGGGAAAGTGGTACATAACGGTCCGGTTCTCAATCCAATTATCAAACCAAAATCTAGTTTTGCAACCTCGTCCCACTGTGCTAAAATGTTGATGACCTTGACCGGGGCTTTAAACAATGATAAATGGTATGTTGGAAGGCTACGTAGGACCACTTTAACAAGAGTAACCTGTCTCGAGAAATGCATATTTCTAGCTTTCCAAGCAGTTAATCTTTTGTTAAACCGATCAATCACTGGTTTCCAGCTTGCACATTTATTCATGTTCTCCCCAATCAATAAACCAAGGTATTGAAACGGGAACTTACCGGCTTTGCAGTTGAGGGCGTGAGTTGCAACATTAAGGTCATCTTCATCAATCGAGACTCCATACAATTTACTCTTACAGAGACTTACCTTCGGACCAGAAACCAAATGGAATACACAAATAATTCTTGTTAAATTTCTCAAATTTGCACCGTTAGGTTGGCCTATAATAACCACATCATCAGCATAACATACGTGAGAGATCATAGGACCCCATTAAGCAAAAAAGAAAAAAAAAAAAAACCATACTGAATAAACATGTGTCTACTACTTTTAACATCATCATATTTAAGACTTCCATAGCTAGAATGAAAAGAAAAGGAGAGAGTGAGTCTTCTTGCCTTCACTTTCATGCAGTGGCGAGGCTTTGTTGGGGCGGGAGGGGGGGCGGCCGACCCCCCAAATTTTCGTGAAGAAGTTCCGATTATATAGTATTCGTATAGAAAATTTTGTAAATATAGGGTTTCGACCCCCGAAACTAGTGACTTCCGACCCCGAATCTTTAGGTCAAGCTTGGGCTTTCATGATAGTTGTTAATTGGATATGGTACATTTGGAATGTGAAATTGTTTTGGATTTTGGAATATGTTTTAATTTACTATATAAACTTAAGTTGCTAGATTTTGTTCTAGAAAAAGATTGAACTTAATTGCTATAGATAAGTATAGTCGTATAGGTTTATTCATAGGTACATCGAACGTAAAAGCTTTGTATCATAACTTTCAACCATGAATTTGTTATATTGACTTGCAATCAGTAATGGCTTGAACAATCGAAGGGGGAGATTTTCAGCGAGGTAGTGAGCGACCCAAAACCGTTATTAGAACCGGGTAGAGAAGGGTGTCGAACCCAGTATGAAGAAAAAGAGGGATGTTATTGTTGGGTATAAAAAAAGGAAACCCGGAAAAAGGTGTCGAACCCGAATATGACTTTTTATATACTTACATTTACGTGATAACCTATTGCAAATGGCTCAAGTTA
>JAUTDX010004378.1:0-33061 GCA_030844895.1 Ambrosia x helenae
CATAAGGCTTTTGTAGTTTTGAATGCTTTTGACGAAACATGACTTTACTTGCTGCTTTCGATGTCATTTGTAGTCGATGGCTTAAAATGTATTATATGAGAGAGTAATGTGAATCTTTCAAATACAACATCAAATGTTGTATACAAAGAAGTATTTAAAAATTTGTAAGCAATTGTAATTTGATTTTTTTGTATTATTTGTTAATGTTTTAGGATTTAGATTATAGGTTTGAACCCCGTGTGTCACACCATTAGGCTAGTTATTACTTTATAACTAAACCCACACAATAGGTAAGTGTATCTATCATGTATAGTATAGTTTCTTGTTAGTATCAAGTATCGAATCCAAAGGACACGACTTTTACTACTTAATTTTTAAGTTACAAATAGTTGCTTAGTTGATTTTAGAGAATTGTTAAGTTAACTAAAAATTCTGAAATAAGTAGTAATAGCGAAATGAGTTTAGAGAACATACTAATTCATAACAAAGTCTTGCTTTTGGGATTGGAATCCACTTGGGACACATTTTATAGTAAATATTTAATCAAAGTGATTCGAAAAACACCTATGCGTTCCACGTGACTTATTAACGGTTTATGTTCTTAAGGTTAGTATGAGGGTCGCTGTTCTAGATTGCTCACTCTCACCTTGTGAGATGTATAACTCAAGGTTGCAAATTGATATCAATTAGATGTTTACCCCGCATTACGCAATAGGGACCTTGATATTGGCATTGATTAGTTAAACCCCACGACAAAAAAATGGCAACACAACATCCTCCTATTCTGACTCAGTTGTGCTAATCTTATCATTGTTGTAAAAGAAAGAGACTCATAACTCATAACGGCTGCAACCGGAGTTATAGTGTTGACAAGTATTAAAGTTTAGGGGTGTAATATGAAAATTTAAGGTACAAGAAAAAAAGGAGAAACAAAAGACAAAAGAGAAAAAAAAGATTTCACTATATGACAAAGGGACACACTAAATGACAAAAGAGACACAATTGCAATCAACTTGGTAATTACATATATATAATATAATTTACTCTTTACTTTTATAGTAAAGTTGTTAAGAGTCGTAACAGGTAGCAAGCTATCACGGATATGACACTAGTCATCGCCACTTTCCAGAGCCCTCAACCCTTGTTTGAAATAGTTAAGTTACCAAATAGTGATTAATCTTTATTAATTGTGCGACAAAATAAATATCAAATGTTTACATCCAAACATGATTTCACCAACTCTTACTTTGCACCAAAGCATAGAATGTAGACCAAGAGCTTTAAGACGAGTAATAATAAGTAAATAACATTAAATCTAGCATAACTTTCATCTTTTTTTTTTCAAGTTCACCAGTATGTTGATCATCTTGTTGTACAAGTAATCCAATCTTATTGTCCTTGACTTCGACTTAATGGTTTCCTTGAATTGATCATCTTGTTTTATAAATACTCGATTTTTTTTTCATAGTTCATAGAAATCATCTTCTTATCTTTAGTTGTCCAAATAGCTCTAGGGATTGAAACAACCATCTTTTTTTGTTCATCCTCCCTATATGGGACAAGATCTCCATATTTAATGAACTAGGTTGATAATTCGACGTGCGTTGCGCGTTTATGTAATATGTCTGTAACGTATTTTTTTTGGCGTTGGGATTGACTTGGCTTGAACCTGCAGTCTATGCGGTTAGTAATATGGTTACATTTTGTTTGATTATTTAACAAACTTTGTTTTACAACTTATATCTTTTAACTTTTTGGAAAACTTTTTTAAAACATAATACTGGAATGCATTAATTTCAAGTAGTTACAGATTTGGTCTCAATTATTTACTACCTTTTTATTAAGATAAGATAACCATTTAAGGAAATGAATGATACCTGTGAGTGTCCGTTTAAGTTTCTGTACTTCAAGATACGTTTTTATATTAATAAATAGTCTTTAAGTTATTGGGGACAGTTGGGATATAGCATTAATGACAGGTTGGTGAAGGGTTATAAAGAAGGTGAATAAGTATTGATTTTTAGCTGTTTTGCTTTCAAAGATATGGGTTCTAGAGTCCGATCTGTAGCAGCTGTTAGAACTTTTAAGGTGGGAATCAATCGGAAGGTGTATTGCAATCATAATCTGCTTGCAGCCCTCAGGCAAGGTGGAAGCTGCACTGCCAGGCCGGGTGAGGAGTTTTATGAATGTCCGTATGCACTGGTATGTTATGTGTTTGGTGTATTTTTTGTTATAAGTATGATTACTAAGAATATTTTTTACATTATATGGCAGGGAAGGTATCATTGCGATTTGTTTGTGTGGAAGTATGAAGTTGAAAATGTGATCCTAGAATCAAGTGAGAGAAGGGCACTACAAAATCAGTATGAGAGGTTAGAGATGGAAAAAGATTTGTTAGAAAGGGAGGTTGTAACTTTGAAGTCGAAAGCTGATGGTTATGAGGCGTGTGTTGCTGAGAAAATGGCGTTACAAACCGAGTATGAGAAGGTGGGAATGGAGAAACGTTTGTTGGAAAGGGAGGTTACAAGTCTGAGATCAAAAATGGATAGTTATGAGGCAGCCTTTGTTAAAGCTTTTGGTGTTGTTGTGTTGTTTTTAGGTTTCTTATGTTTTTTTATTAGGTATTAATATGTATGCAGTGTGATATGAAGCTAGTGGTTTTCAGTTTTTGGTAATGCTAATGTGAAAATGCATGTAAGCTGGCTGTATTACTATTATCAAGGCTGGCTAATTTTGAATATATAAAGATGTATGGGTTATGCATATATTGGTTGATGTTGTGAAATTGGTCAGTTGATAAGAAACTGATATTATAACGTGTATGTAACTGGTTTTCAATCCTGGTCATAGGCAAATTGGATGTTTGTGGTGTGGCGTATATTTGTTTAGGCATGCAGGCGCCTAACGCTTACCTGCGTAGACGCCTAAACGCGCAGGTGTTTATTTGCCTAGGCGTATTTGCCTAAGCACATTGGCGCCTAAGTGGTAGCCAGTCGACCTTATTGGCCAACTAAAATTGAAGTAGGAAAGAGCAGAGTGTGCCACCAAAACAACACATTAAGCTCATCGGCCAGAGTCACATACCGGTAAACATTGTACATCATGTGTATGTTCCCAAGATCTTCCATTGATTGCGAAAGTAATAGCCAAAGCAGCTTGCAACTTGTAAAGTAATCCATGTTTCACCTTATTCTATTTGTGTCAAGAAAGTAGGGATCACCGTCGTAAGATTTGTCTCGCACCACAACTACGGTTTTAAGAAAAAGAAACCAGCTTGGCAGATAGGTTAGTGAACGAAGATGATGGGTCTGGACATACAGATGGTCGATAAATATGACAGACTTGTTTAAATGGCAATCATGTACTTTGCTTAACATGTACGTTCGCTTACACTCTTATTTTTACACGCGATTGCCAAGTGTAGCCGGTCGTGATCATGCACTTTGCTTATTTGGTTTGAAACTATTGAGCGAAAAAAAAATCAGTTCAAAAGTAGAAGAAAACGTGGGCAAAGCGGTGGTGTCTGGTGGCGACGTAGGGAGGAGAGAATTGTTAGGAGAGAAACGTGCTCTTAATCTATTCGTATAGACAATAGATTATAAGTTTAGATTATGTAAAGAAACTTGAGATTGTGATTAGTAGTTAGTTCAATCATGTGCTTTGGTTGCGCGACCATAATGCTTGATGTTGACATCAGGGGCGCTGTGATTCGAATTCAATTATTTCCGCGACCATGAATAAAACCATTAACTAATCAATAGTCTGAATAACAAACGGAATGATGTGGTTATCTGCTTAGGCGCACAAAGTGCGGGCTGTGTAGGCGTTTATTTTGCTAAGTGTATAGTTGGTCACGTACCTACCTGTCATCCAACCAGATGGCAGCTGTGTTGTATAATAGACGGGCACGCACCTACGCAGTTATTTGCAGCGCCTATTTCTAATTGCACCCTGTCATAAATATGCATTCTGCTTATTCGTGTAAGTGCATATTGGGTGGTGTCGCTACATGACGGCTTCCTAAGATTTTGATGCAGCGACATAAAAAAAATGTTGTTCTTTGTGGCTAATATGATAAAAATGTACAGGTCTCCATAAATAAGGGATTTTCATGGCGTTACAGTGTGCAAATTCGGAAAGTTGAAGTTAATATTTGTATGAAATAAGGAGGTTATTTTAATCGGTTTTGTTTAATTTAGTCCTTTTTTTAATTCTAGGGTGGAATAGATTAGATACAAAAGACATAAAATCCTAATAGGTTGACAAAACATAATATCTTAAGAAGGTTACATAACATCCTAATAAGCTTACATAATGTCCTAATAAGTTAACACACTAATATGATTACATAACATTCTGATTTGTTAACACAACATCGGAATTTTTTTAGTTGCATCTTGATTGAGCCGGCTTAGCCAATATCATCATTACCACGAGCACCACCTGTGAGTTTTTGAGTGCATCGTGTTATTGAAAGGTGGCACTTAGTCGTTTGGATCACCAGCAGGTTTTTTGCTTGCTGGTGCATGCTAAAATGCTGCGAAACAAAAGCTCAATAAGTGAGGTGTTATTAATAGTAAATATACACACATTGAGTATACCTTCAGAATGTATTAGACTGGGTTTGGTTGTACCAATGGTACTTGTTTTGTCAGCACCTGATGATGAAGTAGACTGCACAGTCTGTGGAGAAGAACTCTTTGCAGCTGGAGTTTTTGGTGCAGGTGTGCTTGCTGTTGGCATGTCTTGTGAAGCTATTTCAGTGGGTGGAGTAATGAATCTGGCATTGCTTACTGTACAACGTGTGATTCCTTTTCTGTCTCTGTTTGCTTGCACTTGTAGCTCCAAATCTTGGCCTATGATGCTGTACACTAATGTTTCTTTATTTGGTTGCAGCATCATTTCGGCACATGACATATTTAAGAGCTGGCTTACAGTCCTGTCGAAGAATGTAGTTTCAATTGTTTCTGAGTTGTCAGATAGTGTTGCCTGAATTCGGTACCTGTTTGAACATTTGTGTCGTATAATTAGTTATAAACGACACAAGTATTTGCAGTTGAAACTGTTATGTAATGCGCACGTTTTTTAAAAACATTCAGCAAACACTGACTGGTAAAACAGATTCTTACAACTTTACCATTCACTAAAACATGTCTATAATATAACGCTTCAGCTACATGAGCACTTATTCACTTAAGCATTTAGTCGCAAAAGTGCATAATTTGTTGACACGACCAAGTGTTCAAGTACTGAGATAGTTGATTTGCTTAGACACATAGAGATATGCCAGCAAAGATAAATAGGCTTTTAAGCGCCAAGGTACCTGATTGATCTAGGCATTTGGTCGTCTAAATACGTAGGCGTTTAGCCGCGTGAGTGCTTACTGACCCACACATTTAGGCGCTAAAGTTAAGCGCACAGGAGCTTAGACAGATATGTGTTCAGTTTTTGTTTTCTAAAAACAAAAATTCGACACTTTAAGCGCCTCAATAAAAGTTAAAGAAACACATTGCTTTGCTGGTAAATGGACACCTTATAAGACGTTAAGATCATAAGTCACACTTTAAGTGTAAAGAATCATCATCTGATGTAATATGCAAGCAAAAATAAATAGGCGTTTAAGCACCCAGGCGTTTGATTCAGCTGGACACCTACTTGTGTAAACACATAAGTGTTGACCTGCGCGAGCGCTTATTTGCCAATGTGTTTACGCGCTAAAGTGTATAATTTGCCTAGACAACTAATTGTGCAGTCGTCTAAGCACTTTATTTACTTAGGTGTTCAGCAGCCTAGACACATACAAGATTAGCCTTCACTTACCTGTTTAACTGTTAACTTATTGTATTATCATGCCATTTTAATAACGCAGTATGTAACAGTTGATATCTAACCCAAAATGACCCATTTCCTTAATATTAGCGTTCAAATAAATTAAAAACCTAGTTTGCATATAAATTCATAAACGTTTTACAATCTGTAAAAACCTATATCTAACTCGAGAGGACGCATCAGTTTAATATTAATGATGATACAAAGGAAACGCACATAGGTATATAACCGTCTTGGCAATTTAGATTGTAATACAACAGGTTGTGCAGCCTTAATTTTGTAGCTGTTATGTAATTTATGCCATATGTGAAAAGAATTGGAAATAAAACACTTGCACACTTAAATTCTAAACTCGAGTTTGCCTAGCAGTGCGCCTACTGGTTAACTTGGATTGTGCTGTTTTTTTAATCACTGTAAACTGATGACAGAAGCTAAGAAAAATGCGTGTGTATAGACAGTATCATCAAATCAGGTAGTAACATACCTTAACCTGATTTGTTTTGAAAAAAAAAAGCCTAACACAGAGCTACATCAGTCAAAGGCCTGGTATCATATCATTCTGACTTTTCTTATAAGCCGAGCCTATTGATGAGACTCATTTATAATCCTTGTTATTTAATACTAAGCAGAAACCATAAATGTTTGTTACGAACACACGCACATAACATGCATTTACATAATTAGATTGTAAAGCGAAAGCTTACACGTATTTAACATCAGCCACGTTTGCATGTTCGGAACAAAACCAAAGCGGAGCAACTTCTAACACAAACTGATTGCATTCGGCGCATGCGGTGTAAAACCATGGTACTGTTGCTGATATATGATCTATTGTGCATCTTAATATGAAACTTGCACCCTATTAAAAATAAATATGTTAATAACAGCGAAGGTAAAAACCACGTATTTGTTTAAACTGTAACTTACACTCAGCCTATTTGCTGGCAATTTTTTGAGTCCTGCAATCGAAATTTGTTGTCCTATTTGTTGCACAGCTGGTTGATGTTGAAGCCCTTCGTGTGCATAGCTATAATAACACACATTAATGCGTGTTCTAAGCAAGCATATCTAATTGGCAGTTATAAATTTTATTTGTGGAAGTAATGGGTAATGTTAACATAAATACTGTTTTGACATACATATCTAATAATTGTTGTGTTTCTGGCATTTTAGGATCCCGATATATATAAGTTGCATTTGTGGTTTGAAACTGAAGAGTACCTGTATAAAAGAAAATTGATATACGAAATATTATTATGATACTAATTATGGAAATACATATATGTCATAACATTAGAAAGTAATGTGATTCTTGTATTAAAGAATACTAACCAAAATAGTCTCTGCTTTTTAACGCAGTGAGCGCTAATATGACAGGTGGGGCAGCTTTTTCATACTCAATTCGGTTGAACCTCGCCTTTGATTTTAGCATTTCCTCCCAAATGGCGATTGTAACATCCTGATTGTTGTATTTCATAAAAAACGAATGAAATATTGTAACATATGTTTGAAAACAAAAGTTATAAAACCTCTACCTGCAATCTCTCAATGTCATCACAACGTATGGCTGATTTGAGGAAGTCATCTTGTCTGTCATTCCACGCAAAATTCCAATGTAATCTGTTAAGAAAATGAGCTTTCATTAAGAATTATATAAGTGTGGTATTTAGTGAGAAGACTAATTTAGAATTATAAGAATAGTATAATATACCAACAATGCCTTCATGAGGTGCGGCTATTTCAGCTCTTCGACGGGTTGCGATGTCAAAGAAGTAATTTTGTATGGCTGTGCAATCTGGAATGGGTGTAATAACAGTTGACTGTGCAAGAAAAATGACGCATGAATGCGTGAGGGTATTGGTGTAGTTATCCGGCTTCACACATGCGTACTTTTCAATCTGGTAACACAATCCAGGCTTCAATTTAGGCTCAACAGCCTTTTTAAGCCTTTTGCCATGGCTTGAATTCCCATTCCCTGTGTATACATTGTATTAATATTAAAAGAATTTACAAACCTAATACAAGTAATGATAACATATATTATAATGTTAACATAAATATTTTTACCTCAGAATCAACAAACACATAATGAACTTCCTCATCACGGAATGCTGGCACCCATTTCTTAATAACCCGTATTTCAATTAGCGTTGTAGCCTGTTTAGCAGTCAGTTCTGCCACCCCTTTGTAGTCCATTATTATCAGCCTGTTCAATATAAAGTAAGAAATTAGTTATATAGTTTTATGTAATATGTAACAACATATATTTATAATAAAAACATAAATAATAAAAAAAAACACACAACCTGTTGAGAACTGATTTCATGTAACAATTCAGAATACACAATGTTTTAATGTTGTCTTATTATCTTGTGTATCATTACCAGCTAAAAGTATTTTTAATGAATTTGGAGATGTAGCTCTTGATAAGGCAACATATAATTGACCATGTCCAAAAATTGGTTGTGGCAAATACAATCCAACCTTTTTCAAAGATTGACCTTGGCTTTTATTAATTGTCATAGCATAACACAATTTTATTGGAAATTGGCGACGCGTAAAAACAAATGGTAAGTCTTTTGAATTATGCACAAAATTAATTCTTGGTATATAAACTCTATTTCCAACTGCTGTGCCAGTAATAATTCGTGCCTCAATCACACGCGGGAGTAATTGAGACACTAATAGTCTTGTTCCGTTACACAAACCATTCTTGGGATCTATATTACGCATCAACATAATTGGATTGTTTAGTTTTAAATTTAAGCAATGGTTTGGAATGCCAGGAAAGTTAAGAACATTTAAATACTCAGGCGGGTACATCGCATCTGTTTCAGCACCATCTTTGGAATGCGGAACCATAGAGTCAATACTTAAATAAGAAACACATTCTCCTAATGATAATTTTTGTACCATTTCATTTATGACATCAACGGTTTCATTTTTTGGGCAAATAATAGCACGTTCAGATATTCTTGCAGGCGTGGGATTTGTAAGCAAATCAACATCATAAATAAAATGAATTAGCTCTAAAAGGCTATTTTCAGACTGTTTAAGCAAGAAATTAGCAGGTATTTCAATTTGTTTGATATCTGCATGTTCAGTATCAACAACAACACCTTTTCCGTCTCCTATTCTTAAAAGCCACTTAGAAAAGGCTTCTATTTCTGCCTTGTCACAAATGCTACCTTCCTTTTTTTAATACGCATGTTCTCGTTAAGTGTACAAACAACAAAATGTTTCCACAGGTATGATCGAGGGAGCCAAGAGGCTAAAATTTCACTTTTGCTGCATTTAGGCTTAACTGGTAATGTTTGCCTAAAATCACCACCTAATAATACTGATTTCCCCCCAAATAATTGTAAAGTATTTCTAGTAAGATCTTTTAAAGTTTTATCTAACGATTCAAAACACTTACGGTCACTCATGGGTGCCTCATCCCAAATAATAAGTGTGGTTTCTAAAAGAAGCTCAGCAAGATTTGTTTTCTTTTTAATGTGACATACAGATTCTTCAGTTAGTTCTAGTGGTATTTTAAACCTTGAATGAGCTGTACGACCTGCTGGTAATAATAAAGATGCAATGCCTGAGGCTGCAACGGCAAGAACAATCATACCAGCTGATCGTAAACGTGAAATTAGCGTTTTCCATATATACGTTTTGCCAGTACCACCATGTCCATAAACAAATGCTAATAATTGTGTTGAGTTTGTAATTGCATTCATTACAGCATCATACACAACTAATTGCTCATTATGCAAGGTTGCATGTAAATTTTCATATTCAATGCAAAGAGCATTCCTATCATAATTTTTTTCTGCCAAGAGCAAAGCATTACCTAATGCTGAAAAACAGATGGGTTTGGATTTGGAAGACCAAATTCTGTTAATGTACGTGGATTAGAATTCGAATCTAATAATAGTTGGAGCTCATGCAACACATATTGTTGTAAATCCGAATCATTCGTTACATTCAAATTACCTGTGATACTCTGACTGATATTACGATTTATATCATCAGACATGCATTTCCAGTTGGAATCCCATAATTTACGCGGATTAGAAACATCACAAAAAAGCAACATGCAAACAAATAAAGATCTTAATTCAATAGATGTGGCCCATGCTGCAGCCTCAGTCAAAGCGGTTTCCCATTCTCTGTCATTTCCTATTAAACCTAAAGCCTCACACGCTTCTCTAAAAGTTGGCATAATAACTCCAGACACAGTTCTTAAATCCACATAAGAACAACATCCTTTTTGGTAACTTAGTAACAACCGCAGATAAAATAACTCCCCACATGTTGGGTGTACATATGCCAGTCTGCCTATCGCAGGTTCCCTTTTGCTTTTTCGAATTTCCCACGATTTTGATGAGGCTTCCCAACGAAATTTTGTTAGGTAATCAATGTAGCGTAAATTAACACCCGCAGGCACTGATGTTTGACTATTAGTCATTTGATTCATATTATTTGCAAACCATTCTGTAAGTGTCGTTTTACCAACATTAGGATTTGATGCAATATCAGTTAGGCGTTGTGATTGCCTAAAAGTCAAATTTTGTTTTCCTTCAAGATGAACAGCCAAAACCTGGACAGCTGGATTTCTACTATGAATGTAAAAACCAAAAATTCTCCACATTGCCTCATGCGGACAACTAAATCGACCTTCCACATAATTGCTAATTTCATCAACAACTTATGGTTTACTGTTTGCTTGAGTATTTGATTGTGCTGTATCTTGAGATATTGCAAATCGAATTCTGTCTGCACCTTTAGAAATGTATTTAAATAGGTATTTAATTAGCATTGTCCACCCACAATACTCAACATTTATATGTGCATCAAAATGCAACAACAAATTCGCATTATACGGCACGACAAATCCGTTGTCAAGTGGCACACCATTTTTAAGAAAAGGCACGCCATCTGAAGGCCTCTTGTAGTGTACATAACCAGCACTGTCAAAACGTGTTACATTTTCATACGGCTTTGGAAACTTTTTGCTACAAACTTTATCTTTCATACATGGCGAATTCAAACGGGCTAAACCACACGGTCCATGTAACATAAAATCAGTAACAATCTTATGCAAAGTTGGGTCAGTAGACACATCTGGAATAACAGCAGAAATATATTGATCCACCTGGCTTGCATCACGTATAGCATAAGCATTTGACACCCAAAGCAAAGTATGACAGTGTGGAAGACCTCTTTTTTGGAACTCAATAGTGTACAAATCTGACCATATTAAAACCAATGTAAGATTGTGTACATATATACACCCTCAAACAATCCAAAACAGGAAAATGGTATAAAAACAACATATACCTGTTGTTACATCACCAAATGGCTTGGCTTTTCGTAGATGTTTCATAAAAGCACGCACGTTCAGTTGAAACACTCTTGCAATAATATCTGGACGATCTTGTGCATTGGAAACACCAACACGGTCTAAATGCCTTTTGATTTCAGGCCAACGTACATTACATGTGAAAGTAATAAAATACTGAGGATTTCCGTGCACACAACATATAGCCAAAGCATCTTGATAATGCTTATACATATATCGTGGTCCACCCGTAAAAGACGTAGGTAAAATAACTCGTTTCCCGATACTATTAGCGTCATTATCACCTCTAGATATCGCATCATGTACTCCTTGCAAAAATTCACAGCGAAATTCATCTTGATGCAACCTATAATATTCTAACCGACAATGCTCAACACATATGTAAGCATCTACCAAATATTGTTGCAATAATCTGGATGCCCTAAGCAAATGTGTGTATACATCTTTGCGATCATGTATTTGATAACTATAGAACATTATTGGTGTTAATTTTGAATCATCAGATGTTGTGGTTGTAACCGTTGGCATTTCACTTGTGTCTGCATCAACTGTAACAGAGGCGTCAATATTCTCAATATTAGCAACCGGGATTTTTAAGCGCAAATCTGGCGACCACCCTTGTTCCGCACGAGGGAAAAGAAGAGGGTATTGTAATGGCATATAGGATGAGTGTAATTTACTAACCCTATGTGGCATACCGTCTTTACTTCTGATAATCACATCAAACTGTGATGATACCTAATCTGTATCACATAAAATAGCACCCAAACAATTTGCAGACGGCACATCATAACGTTTATCTGAGGCGCGATTGTAAAGACGGATTTGAAAGTTTGGAACCTCAGAATGCGCACACATATCCTTCGCCATACGGAAAAGTTGTACATATTCATTTACCTCATCCAACATTTGTGTCAAAGACGATACTATATTAGAAACGAAACCGGAAGAATCCAAATTTTGGAAGAATCTAATACGATTAGCTACCTCGTTTTCACCATCAAAAATGTACATTTGTAGGAAACGCGGCGCATCACCAAGTAAGGGGCATACAGAACCAAGCCAATGTGACACTTGCCCCGCTACTTTAAAAACGTACGGTGCACTACCCTGATTTATTTCCTCATTCACTTTTGCACCAAATGAAGCCATAGAAAACATTGCATTATAGGCTCTTATGTTGGACATAAACTCAGAATTTAAGAAAAGATCTTTTAATACTTGTGGTGGCTCAGAAGGATATTGTAGTTCAACTTTTCCACCCCGGCAACAATGATTATAACGTGATCGAGCACTAACAGGATAACCTGTCAGACGCTCTTCCAACCAAAAAAGCGCACCGCAAAATTCACAAACCTTTGTACAATCATCAAAATCAATATAGAATGGAGAAACCGTTAACGCATTCACATCTTGAATTGCATCAGCATTGATATGTGACGCAACAGATTGAACGCCCCGACGTCGTCGTAACATTGTATTTCTGTACGATGTCTGTTGGCGGCTTGGTGGCGAGACAGGCAACTCTGATGTTGAAGACGAAGCAACATCAGTCTCTAAAGGTGGTAAATTTGCGCCAGACGTAGACGCCACATCAGTCCGGCGTCGCTTTGACCTTGAAGACTGACAGTAAACAGGTAGTAATCAAATACCCAATATACGAAATATATATAGGGTTATTATGACACATACATAGGCACACGCATTTAATTGACATTCTTAATACCTACTCCTAAACAGTCGGCAAAACTTCACCAATCATAATCCAAACTCCTATAATTGACTTTTCTAATAAATTCTTATCCACTGGTTGAATATACCTTTCCACTAAACCAAACTGATTATGATCAAATTCTTAAGAATACGTAAAATGAGGTGCTAAAAACTTATGCAATGCGTATAAAGTCAAGTGGCCCGCTCCAACCTCCTAGCTGCTTTCTGTCTGTCTTATATCTCAATACATATGTTCTGAATTTGAGAGCCAAATACGTAATAATTGAACAAATAATTGTGTAGCAGCCCAGCTAATTCCTTTCAGTCGCTGCATACTCATGTCAAAAGACTAAACACACCCTATACATTTTTATTCAAATTCGTAATCACATGATCACCTTAGAAATAACTGCTACAGACCCAAACGGGTCACCACTAATCATTCAAAACGCATCGCTGCTGGTTGTCTGTCAAAAACTGCTACAGACCCAAACGGGTCACCACTAATCGCTCAAAACGCACCGGTGCTGGTTGTCTGCCAAAACAGCATACCAGCGACTATGATTTATGCAGGCGCACCTATACTTTCTTAACAATATCTCCAGCACTAAAGAACACTACCAAGTAAAAACACCTGACTTTAGCTAATTCCTTTCAGCCACCACATATCATTCAAACCTGCAAGCGCATCATCACCGTTCAAGACATGTCACTGCTGGTTGTCTACCAAAAAGACATACCAGCGACCATCATTTATGCAGCGCAGAAACGACCACCATCAAGTTAAAACACTAGTTGATTCCTACCCTTTTCAAGGTTTTTCAACACCGCTAAAAAGCAACATCCAATAATAAGCGACTGTCTTCACGACAACGTAAGGCGTTTTTCAGGCCACCCACACCCATTGAATGACACTGCTATAAGTGGTCCTAACACACTACTTACCATGCACATTCTTCACTTTCTCTGGATACACATATCTCCCGTTACAATGTACATCAGCATCTTAAAGTGTATTAATGATTTCTTTTTGTTTTCTTCAATCAAAATCCAACTTTCGACCTTAGCGAATTTTCCGCTGCCTTGCTAGAATCACCACCACTTTAGACTGTCGCTGACTGTTTGCAAAACAGTTTGCTTCTGACTTTTGGCGTAAAATCACAAAACGCTTGTATGTATCATAAAACATCACACTTTCACAAACAGCTTACACCTTCCTATCTTACAATACTTATAGTGTCAATTAACAAAGAAATAAAAACATACACAAAACTTATAACAAAACACAAGATAAACATTAACGCCTATCTAACAACACAAACTAACATCAGAAAACATACCGACATAAACAGCAGCAAAATCCAAATCAGCAGCAAAACCTGTAACAAATGTTAACTGATCATTATACAAAAAATCATAAAAACAGGTGACACCCAAACCACCTAAAAACATATTAACAATTCTAAGAATTCCAAACCTTTTTATTACCAAAACAACCAATATTTCAAAAACAACTCTGCAAAAACATACCTAAAAACTAATATTATCACATCCTATAACAATGCCAGTAGCAAAACATAAACCACACAAGCATAACAAAACTCCAACAAACATAAACACCATCTTACGTGGAACCCAACCATCACAAATATCAAACAACTACAAAATTAACAAACATAAAGACCATGAACACAAAAATTACAAATTTTACAAACAAATTTACTGTATACTTCCATACAAATAAACAAAACACAAGCATTTAGCCAAAGCCATCACATGCAACCCAATCGTCACAAACAAAACAAAGATTAAAAAAACAAACCAAAAATTTGCTACAAACTCACATGCAAGTTAACAAAACACCACCATTTACCCAAAAACATAGCACACATGTAACAGCTAATAAATTTGAAAAACAAATCAACTTTGACACATGTTTGAAAATTATATAACTTAACAAACAACGACACACCCGTTAAAAAGACACAGAAGACAGACGTTGATCGTATGATTGCTATAAAATAAGCCTGATTACCTTCCAGCTGAGCGATAGTAAGTGATGAAGATCAAACCGTAAGAAAAGTTGTAAAGAATGGCATGCAAATTGTTTTTATATCCTAATAAACCTTGTAACAAAATTAACCCAAGTGGAAAACAGGTGTGCAGTCCATTATAAAGCCACGTGTCTTATAAACCTTTTAAAAAAAACATACGTATAGGATTCGAACCGGCGCCTTCCACAAAGCAGACACTCAACCCAACCACCATGCCATAACACAATATCTGAAATCATTTCACAAACAATAATACTTATTCGCTTACAAAACACATCAATTTTAAATCCACTGTTCAAATCCGAAGCCTAATTATTATTATATAATTCCTAAAGATCCATGTCTTTAGATTTAATATAAGTTTCAAACCTTTGTTTCCAATATAAGAATCACTCATGATATTTAGCAAAGATGGTCTAACAATGGAGTTTCGTTCTACATAGTTTTGAGCCATGGATCTAACTCATGTGAAACAAATAAATTTTATTTAAAAAATAGATAAGCTTACTCCGGTACCAATTATAGAAAACTAGAGCAAACAAATAAATTTTCATAATATAATTAGCCAACAATAACTCTAATCAAGGTTTTATTATCACTTGTTTAAAACTGTAACATTTGCATGTTTCCTAGACTTTATTGTATTTACATTTTTAGTCCTCGTACTTTGATCGTTTTGAATCTTAATAAAAAGCTTGAGTTACATTAATCGTTACATATTTGTTTGGATTGTGCTTAGTATTAATCATATACATGTATCGAATCGTAATTTAAACGTATTATGTTCAAACGTTTGAGATTTAACCATTTTTTAAGTTAGTAGTGTGTGTATATATATATATATATATATATATATATATATATATATATATTTGAAATCTAAAATGCGTATAAACTTTCGTAGAACTTGGGAAAAAGTTAAAGTTTTTAGTTGAGAAGTTATAAAACATAAAGTAAATTATGTAAAGTTTATAAAAAGTTATAAAAAATTAAGTTTTTAAGTTTTAAAAACATTTTAGTTAGTTAAGTTAACACTGGTTAATTTCCTTTAAGAAAATCTAACAAAAACATAATATACTTAACCTAAACTAACTACAGGGACTAACTCTATCAAAAATAAAAGTTCAATTAAAATTAAAATCCCTCCTTGCCTTCTACTCGTTTTCTGGTGGGTCTTTTTGGCCAGAACCGGCCGGAATAAGGCTAGTATAAAAATTAGGTTTTTCACGTTTTAGGTTCATTATTATTGTTTCCCATACGTTTCTCCATCCCTTAACTTCGAATTCCAATCATAAATATGGTCTTTAACATGCTTTTACTTGGTTTTAATCATATTAAGTTAAGTAACTGTTGAATTATTCCGGTTGATGTGTCGAGAATTACACATGTTTTACATGTTCATTTACACCTCTTTTTGCACTAAAACCATGCATTTATCATGAGATTACCATGATTTATCCTTCTTTGTTGATAATTGCAGGTTTTGAGGCTTAAAAGTGAAAAGGGGAGAAAACGGCATAAAAGGCAAGGAATTGAAGGCTTAGAGAGTTGCAGCACGGCCATGCAACGATCGTGCACCTGCCCCAAGTCGACAAGTCAACATTCCCAACTCAGCTGGAAGCAAAAAAGTCAACGTGCACGGGTATGCACGGGCGTGCCCACCACCTGGCATGACTGTGCTCAAGTAAACACGTCTCAGGAATGTTCCAAAACTGACAAAAACTGAGAAGACGGTTAGACACGTGTCAAGCACGGGCGTGCTTATCACTGAGCACGGCCATGCTCATCAACTGCCATGACAGAACCTGCACGTAAGGACTCTACAACTACTCCAGATGTCGTCCATGGGCGTGCCACACATGGTGCACAACCGTGCTCAGCTTGCTAGATTTCCTATAAAAATAGGCCTCCACTTCTCACTTTGGCATCCCATTCTATCTCACTCTCTCCCTTATACATAAAGTTTTTGCTACCTTAGGAACTTGTAAGTGTCATTTGGAGCTTGGGATCACTCCATAAAAATTACATTCGAGAGAGAAGCCACCACAATCACTCAAATCACCAAGAAATTTCCATACAACCCTCATCATGATTTCTATCAAAATCAACCTTTATGTGCTTGTTGTATCATTCATGCTAGGCTAGATTTGTTGTGGTATTGCTAGGTTGATGATCAAACTTGGTATGAATTAATAGTTTATTTTTATTTAAAGTGGTGTTTTGTATTCTTATAATTTCTTTCTACTCTTTCTTTGTTTGATGAATTAATTAGTTAATCAACTTAGTATTTGGTCATGTGAGTGCTTTGGTAGGAAGTGTCACACCCTCAAATTTCCACTGCGGGGTTTTACCGTGAGGCGCGTGACATACCAGGATCAATGTCAACAGTCGAATGAACGACCTCTATATGCTATCAAAATCATACGTAATAAACCAAAAGTTTTCAAAGTTCAAAGTTTAATAGTTCAGCGGAAGCAATATGTAAAGTTCATGCAACGTCTCGTAACACCAATACGAGTTTCCAAAACCAAACAAAATAAAATGTTTGAAAAACCAAAAGATAATGTTTGTGATGCAAGTGAGACTCCAAGTGCATTCTAGCAGCGATACTTTTAGCGATCTGAGAAAAGATGCTAAAGTGTGTCAACAATTAAGTTGGTGAGTTCATAAGTCTTAATGTAAGTAAATCCGTTTGTTTGTTTGTCTTCATAAACTCACATCCGTTTACTAATTATATCCCAATGCTAGCTAGACATTAACAAGTTACTAAGCGTATATAAACCATTGATGACTGTTGGTAGTTGGTTGCCTTCCGCCACCGCTCATTCAATGGTGACAACTGTTTAGGACAATATGCACCTACTCAACCTCCAGTTGACACAGGTGGGGCTTGTCAGACCCAATAGATCTATTCACATCTCCTCGCTATTTTACACATACTATGGTTAACAATGTAAGGACTTAAGAATGAAAGTTACGCTACAGTAAACAAGTGATATAATAGTACATGTGATCTACAATGTTCATGTGTTTGTGTAGCATGTTTCTCCCCAATAGGAAAATAGTAAAAGGGGTCGTGACCTTAGCTTTGCGTGCTAATAAACCGGTGTATAAAATAAGTATCCTATAACTGGAAACCTATATTATAACAACCTATGAGTTTTTTGTCCAGTGTTTATGTTTGTCCAAATACCCCATTGACCTCACATCAATGATCTAGTTGAGTTTTAAAAGTGTTTGACCAAGTTTGACCGTGGACCAGTTGGTGACATGTTAATGTTTCATGTTTTTTTAATTCATGTAGACCTAGAATCACATCATCTACACCAATCATGCAATTCCTAGCATTTATCATGTTAGTTAACACATGACATGTTACTTGTAACATGCGTTCACCAGTTCAAGTTTGCACATACGCCCTACTTCTAACATGCTATGAATCATCACAAGTTATATAACATATTCCATGTATCCTACAACTTGGATGTAAGATAACTTTCCCAATTTAGAAAGTTATGAACACCAAGGACTTACAACTTGCACAAAGTTTCCACTTTTAGTAAGTACATGAATCGAGTTTGTTCTTTACCGAACAATGTTCTAATAACCGTAGATAATCATTAACAATCATCTTATAACATCACAAACATCATATCATGTAGCAATCACCAACATCAAACTGTAAAATCAATAAAGTATCCTATAATAGCAGGTTATGAACAATGAATCAAACATCGTTAATCAATCGTCAAACACATGTTAATCATCCTACACTATCATAATATCATCATATAAATCATCATAATCAGATCTAACATCATAATCCTCAACCTAGGGTTTGTCAAGTTTCATCAGAATATGTGTTTATGATTAAACATG
Source organism: Ambrosia x helenae (assembly GCA_030844895.1). Taxonomy (NCBI): domain Eukaryota; kingdom Viridiplantae; phylum Streptophyta; class Magnoliopsida; order Asterales; family Asteraceae; genus Ambrosia; species Ambrosia x helenae. The sequence continues at coordinate 18,826 of JAUTDX010004378.1, forward strand.
AATCTTATGTTATAACATAATCAAATCATTATTAACATACGTCACATAAACATGTTAATCACATATAAATATGTAGTTATTGAAAAAACTACTTTTGATCAGATCTGGACATTAGGGTTTATGGAAAAAAACATGATTTACAAAATAAAAAAGGATTAAAACAAGTAAAAGATTGATAATGGACCTCAAGCTCTTTGTTCGGGTGATTAAAACGTGATTAAAGCTCCAATAATCCTTAGAATGATGAAGAACAGAGGTAGGAAGGTTATATTTTCGTAATGGGGTGTTTGGAGGTGACTTAGGGTTGTGTGATTATGAAAATTGGAGTTAAAATCGATTTATAAGCGTTTTAGGTTGGTTTCGCTGGCGAATAGTCATTCGGTCGTGCGAATGGCCATTCGGGCTGACTTGGTCCACTTTGGTTGGGCTAGGCTCAGCATATTATATTTTTTCTTTGTTTTCTTTTATTTTGGGCCTTAGACATTTAACCCAAGCATCGCCAATGTCCAGCCCAATATTTTTTAGACCCGAACTATATTGTCAATTCGTCGGGTGTCGGTTGCGAGCTTAGTAACACGTTTCGTTTAAATACACAAAATTGCACATAAGTTCACAAATAAATTCACGTAAGCACGTAATTGCAATTAATATCAAACAACTATTTCACAATTATTTATTTTATTATTTCACCAATGTTCAGGGTCAGTTATTCGTATGTAATTATGATTGGGCGTGTTTGAATACCGAAATTGTGAAATAATTTAGCCATAATGGCGCAGGAAATGTATTACTATTATTGTTGTTATAAAAATACAGGAAAGAAGATTTCCATCAAGTTTCAAGTCAAATTACATTTGCTTATTTATTTAAATTGAAATCTATTTGCAAAATTCCATAACCCATGTATTGAGAGCACAAGCAGCCTTGTTGAAACCTTTGAAACCTGCCCCTTTGGCTAAAGCCTCAAATTCTTTCTCAGTTCTCTCTTTGCCACCTGGGTTGTGAGCCAACATAATCACGTCAATGTGTATCACATTTTGGGTAGCTGGAGTCGAGTCGGGTGCCTCGGGAAGAATGCATTCAGCCACAATCACTTTCCCATTTTCCGGAAGTGATTTGTAGCAATTCTTTAGAACTTGCAGACAATGTGCATCACTCCAGTCATGAAGTATCCACTGTCAAATTAGACACAAACACTTTATTAGAAGTCAAATTGAAGTTGGTTATCTTTTTAAATCATAACAAGAATTAAAATAAAAAAATCACCTTCATAAAAATAGCATCTCCTTTGGGTACACTTTCAAACATATCTCCTCCAACATGCTCAATACCTACAATACTTATTAGTTTAGTTCTAACTTATTTCCTATTTGATTTTTGAGCTAATAATGAAACCATTAAAAATTTTAGTACATACCATGATAAGTTGTGGCATCTTCAATAACATGTGGTAAATCAAAGTTAATACCCTTGAGTGAAGTATGTTTAGAGGTGATCATGTTAAGGCTAGCACCAGTGCCACCACCAACATCAACTAAGGTTTTGAGACCACTAAAACCATCATACAAATCTACAATCTTTTCCATGGTCATGGTGGAATGATTAAACATTCCACTGTTGAAAACCTTGTTAAATCTTTGATCTTTTCCGTGGTATTCGAAAGCCGACATACCATAAGCTTTGTTGAATGGGATTCCACCATCTAAAACCGCGTCTTTTAAATAGTACCTAACATCATTATCAAACATGAATCAAACTTAGTTATAGCGTACAACTTTGAAACTAATTATGTGATACTAACTAACCCTTTTGACGAAACATGTTAAATATGAAAATGATGTTTGATTATGTTGCTAATGTTTGAAGCTGTAAAAGTATATACTCAATGTCAAATATATTGTTTTGATTCAACTAAAATGGACAATTTTGTCTGTTGTTTAAATATTTGAAGTTGAAATATGAAAGTGTATTTTTTATCAACTACAAAGTATTTTTACGACTAGGTGATAATTCCTTTGTCAAAACTTTATTACATGTACTTTCAACTTCTTTTTATTAAAAGTCATCTAGTAAAATAAATTTAACCATATCCAAACAATTAAACTCACTAATAAAACGCTGAAAACTAAAACAAAACATTTTTAAATCTTACCAGCTCTCCATGAGAACCTTGTCCTGGTTCATAAGCAACAAGGGTGCCAATGAAACACCACCCTCATTCTTGGTCAAGAACTTGCAAACAGGAGCCAAACCATAGAACCGCTCAGCGCACCCATCGGCGGTCTCCTTGAGGGTACAAGTGAGCACAGAATGGCTAGCCAGAAGACTACAAATCCGGTCTACCATCACAGGTGCTTCAGGGTTGTTAACCTTAGGTAGCTGAGCCACTAGTTCAGAAGACGAAAGTGAACCACCTTCACCAACTTTGGCAATGGTCTCGAGCAGATCAAGCTCAATGGCGGTTTTCAAGACCATTGGCAAAACAGATGCAGATGCCAATTGCATTGCAAACAAGAAAGATTGATCATCTTGGTTTGCTTCCACTGGAACATTCACAGATGCTGATGTTGAACCCATTATCTTGATAGATGATTTAATGGATATTGTGTGGATACAAGATGCAATATGCAAATAACAATTGTGTATGTACGTGTATATATAGATGAGATTTGAGATTAATTCACCTACTTCATAGAGTCTGAACTCTGGACCCCTCACTAGTGTAAATGTTTACACACTCGTTGAAAACAAGTGTCTTTGAAAAGTCATAAAGTACAATATTTTGACTTTGGTGTCGGACAAAATCCTCACCAACCACCGGCCACCACCATGGATGTATACAAAATAGGAGGGTTTCGTGGTTACCAATGACGGACCACCTCATCCGAATCTATTGACCTCACCAACTCTTCAGCCATCCAATTGAGAACAAGTTTTTATTAATAATTATATTTATGAATTTTAATATTCGAAAGACATGTTTTGTTTTTAATAATACCTAGTAAATTGCACCCGTGCTACGCACGGATCGCGTGGGAAATGTACCGCTATTTCACCGCGCAGCACGGGTTGGACGTCATATGCACCGCAATTTGACCGCGCATTGCGCGAAGGTTGCTGGAAGTTGTTTGCTGTAAAAGCTAAAAGTTAGTTGGTCAAACTGTAAAAGCTAAAAGTTAGGTGGTCAAAGTTTGAAATCCTAAAGGCTACCTGGGTGCTCAAGTTTGAAATACTAAAGTTAAAGGTTAGGCGGTCTAACTCTAAAAGCTAAAAGTTAGGTGGTCAAAGTTTGAAGTTTAAGTGGTCAAAGTTTGAAGCGGCGAAAGTGTTTAGTGGCCAAATTGTAAAAAAATAAAGTGCCTATTTGGGAAGAAAAAAAAGGAAGCACGCAAGTTTTAGTGGCAAAAGTGTGAAAAAATTAAGTGTGAAATTAGGAAAAAAAAAAAAAGAGTATAAAAGTTCGTGTCAAAACTATAAAGTAACATACTTTAGTGAAAATCTGCAAAAGAGGGAAAGTAACATGTTTTCTAATGTTGTGGTTTAATAATAATAATAATAATAATAATAATAATAATAATAATAATAATAATAATAATAATAATAATAATAATAATAATAATAATATTAAGGAATTGATTTTTGGATAAAGAAGTTGACATTAACGGCTTTGGTGATAAGATTGAAAACGTGTGTAAAAAGAGAGATTATCAAAGGTTGATTACATCGTTCATACTACAAATTTGGTACTTTTCATAATATATAAAACTCGTACAATATATAAAATACAAACTAGCTTATACCCCGACAGCATTCCGGGATAGGCAAATTCTAGTTTAAATCTTAGGATTTAGGATGTCCAATGTATGCATTTTTATTTCTATCTCAATAAATTCAACAAAAACTCTAAAACTCACAATCTTCCATAGCTATCAATATTTTTCTACACATAATGTCAACCGTCAACAACCAACAAACTATAAAAAAACTTCTAATTCAAACCATCATGAACCAAAATTGAACTTACCAGTTACCAATAGTCATTTACTTATAGTTATTTAACATCAATACAACTGAATTCAAACTTATTGCTAGCAAAAATCTACTCAAAGTCTCAAAGTACATAAACATAATCACATCTCTTCAATCCTTCGCACTCAATCAGTGCATGTCCATAGTGTTGATCAATTCCTTAAACATAATACATAAACATGAATAAGTAAATCGAATATGTACCTTATTAGTCAGTAACCAATGAAAGGTAATACTTCATGATCTACAGGATGATCGGGTTCCCGTTTAGGGTGTACAGTTAGGATGGCTTAAGAAGATCAAGGATCTCAGTTTTAGAGAGGAGAGGAGGAAGAGTTAGGGTTAAGAGTAATGGTGTTTCATTAGTCCTTAAGCTCTCCTAATAATCTCTATATATACACCCAAGGGGAAACCCTATTTAATGGTTCATTAAGGGTAATTACGTCCATCACATAAAGACCAGTTAAACCAATAGGGGTATTTAGGTCATTGATCATTTATTAGATAAATGATTATAAGGGCCATTTAATTAGAATATATAAATATATTCTTACATTCTCCCACTTGGCCGAGTAATCATTTATTATGAGCATTAGATAAGCCTGATCAGGAGTTAACACTCATTTTAGTTTTAAACCCAGAAATGTAGCAGAGAAATACAATCGTTGAGTCAATTATTCAACTCAGGACCCCCATTATCATACTACACCCGAAATTTAAAACTTAACATTAGGATCATGACAAGTAATTAAGCCCTTAACGTTAATTTGTATAATTAGTATCTATACGTCCTTAGGCATGCATGAACGTATTTAGAGACAAACAAATATTAAACGGTGAGGAATAATTAATAATTAGCCATTCATAGTGCAATATGCAGTTGTACATGGTCATTAGTAAAACCTGTCTCAATTATAAGCCCTTAGAGAGACTTATGGGTGATAGACCTTTAGTTATTGGATCCATAAGCATATCATGAATGAATTCGATACAAAGAATTAGTTTCATCTACTTGTTCATAAAATAAATGAACAATAAATTTCGTATCGAATTTATAATGCAGCTCCGCTCGAACTGTTATTGTTCGAGAAAACAGGGTAGCTGACTTTATCACAGTAAGTCTTCAATATAGAATTTAGATGGAGTTATTAAATTATGAGTCTACTGATAAAAATTCCAACAACATTTAGTGACAGTTGCGTTGTGATAAGCAACATATTATGTCATTATTATTTAGGTTGTTGTTAACAGTTCATTATGACTCCTCCATGAGATAAGTTTTGTCTGCTGAAATAAGGATATATCCCGAAGTTGACATATTGTTTTCTTTGAATACAACAAAGTTAGAATAAGAGTATTCAACTATTTTAAGTTCTCACTTCTTCTTTAAATTATAGTCTCTCGTTTCTTAGAGATATTGTAATACTTTATTAGATGCTTCACAATAATCTAGACGAGTCTAGTGTTAAGCAACATGAGCAATATCCAAACGAGCATAGACTTAAACTTACATAAGGCTTCTAATTAATGAAGCATAAGGTAGTAATCTCAATTATCCTATTAGCCTCTAAAGGAGAGCAATGTTGTATGTTACATGTGTAAGGACCCACTTAGAGACGAAACTATAATGTCTCGTTGAGTCTATCTCGGTGAATTTGATTCCTATAACATAAGAGGTATCTCCGAGATTCATTATGTCAAAGTATGCGCGAACAATGATTTGACTAACGTAACATATACTTGTCAAAAGAATGTCATCTATATAAGGACAAGTTTACATTAGTTGCTCCCACTCATCTTGAGGTAGGTGTATTAATCCACTTGGTACTTAATGAAAAGAATTGCATTATAATTTCATCATGTTTAAATGCTTGCATCAACCCATACATGGATTTCATTGACTTACAAACTAATTGATCTTGACCTGTAGTTTAGAACTTACAGGTTATTTTATGAACATGTAGGTCAATGTTAGGGAAAGTTGTCTAATGTTCATCTAATGTAGCTCTTAAATTATTATAAGCTACTAGAACGGTAATGATCATCAAAGATACCTTTTTGTAAGACAAGTAAGAAGGTACTTTGTTATTTATTCCCTCTTGAGTATAACCCTCAGCAATCAATCATACTTTTAGGTAGCGTTTGGTATGATGGAATGGAAGGGGGAATGGAATGGACCATTACGAGGTAATGAAAAATAGTGTGTTTGGTTGGTTAAAGGAATGGAATCACTCATTCCACAAGGCATTCCATTCCCTCAAAACCATTCCATCCACCCCCCATGTTTTTTTTTTCATTCCATCCCTCATTCACTCTTCACTAACAACACCATAACCCACCAACCACCACCACCACCCACCACCATTGTCACCACCCACCACCACCACCACCGTCACCACCCACGACCTACCACCGTCGCCCACCACCGTTGCCGCCGCCACCCACCACCGTCGTCACCACCCACCACCGTTGCCGCCACCCACCACCGTCACCCACCCAGCGCCGCCATCCAACACCACCCACCGCCGACCACCACCGTCGCCCACCACCCATCGTCGTCGCCCACCCTCGCCGTCACCACCCATCACTTTCGTCGCCGCCACCAACCACTACCACCCACTACATTCACCCATCCACCACTGTCACCCACCCATCATCACCGCCATCCACCTCCACCTATCGCCACCACCCACCACCGTCGTCGTCACCCACCACCACGCTACCGCCACACACCACCACATACAATCACTACCACCAACCACCACCACCGCCACTACTCACCGTCGTCGCCCACCCACCATCACGGCCATCCACCTCCACCTTCTACCGTCACCACCAGTGCCGCCGCCACCCACCACCACCGCTACCGCCACATTTCACCACCCACCATCACCGCCACTGACTACCACTCACCACCGATTTTATTCCTTCGTATTTTCCTACCTATCCAACAACATAAAGTAGTGTTTTGTTTCATTCCCACGTGGCAACTAAACAAGACATGGAATGGAATGGTAATGATCCATTCCGTTACCTTGTCCATTCCATTACCTCATCCATTACATTCCTTCATCCATTCCATTACGCCATACCAAACAGACCCTTAGTTTGATAACGTTTCCATTCAGATTCATTTTAGTTATGAACACCCTTAGGTAATTCAACCAAATCCAAACGTTATTCTAATTCATGGAATCAAAGCTTGTCAATAATAGCTTTATCCCAATTAGAAGATTTAATTGATGCTGATGATGTAATTAGAAGAGGTAGGATCAATAAACTTTCCAAACATCCATTTCAACTTTAGTCAAGTAAGGTACTTTATCATCAAAGTTAGTAGGCCCTTTTTAGACCTAGATGACCTCCTGAGTTAACTATTGGGTTTATTAGGATACATATGCAATTTTATGAATTAACTCTTGGTTAGGTGCTTTTATTCTCAGGTAAATAAGGAGCAATATTAGTTTATAAGTGTATAAGAGTTGGTGCAGTATGGTGTACAAGAGGTGTAATCGGAGTTAAATTCGGAGTAGAATTTAATGAGTCTCTCCCCCGCCTCTTGTACTTCTGGCAAGTCATGATAAGGACTTTTACTGCTCCCCCTAAACTTAGAAATCTTTAGGAACTTAGCATGTATAGGTCAAAGATTGGAAGACCAATAGATTCTAATAGAGAAATAACTCAATGATGTTTATGTTATTTTCTCTTATTGAGGATTACTTTAGTTTTGATAAGAAATCTAAGTTCTTCCCATAGTTAGACATCAATAAAACTTTATTAGGAGTATCATTATATTCTAAGGAGACAAGTTGTGATGGAGCAGTGTCATATACAAGAGGTGTAATTTGAGATAAGATCAAAATTGTCACTTCCGCCACCTCTTGCAACTTTTGCAAGTTATAATGAGGACACTTAATACTCCCACTGATCTTTTAGGTCTCTAGGAACTCCATATGATAAGTTTTAGCGATGCATGTGAATGGGAATATTTCATATGTTTTAAACTTGATTTCCTTCTTGTCCAGAATTCGTAAGAAATTTTAAGGACATATTTAGAAGGAAACCTTTTAAGTATATGAATTGATTTCTTGAAGACTTAGGTCCATATGAAACATATTAGATACAAGTCGACATTTTTCTAAGCTCCACTAATGTCAGGTAATTATACCATGTGATGGAAACCCATTTATTCCTTCTGCCATTTTAACTTTTAAGGCATTTAACACATGCTTTAAAGTCACTAAGAATGAGTATTGATAACAAATCATCCTTCATTAACCTATTCATGATTGCTCATGAAAATTTTTGGTCTCAATGGATGAAGTGTATAGGTCTCATTATCCTTTGTTAAAATTTTCATTTTCATGATAACAAAGTTGTGAAAATATGTGTATCCTCTTGTTCTATTTTATAAGGTTTCTGTTCAGATAATGACAACAAATAATATGAGAGTTTAAGTTAATATAGACTTTGTTTTGGTCATAAAACTCATAATTGTCAAAGTTTGGCTTTAGTGTTGATACTAAAATTCTGAGTAATATCCAGAATATCGTAAGGTATCATAAAGCCTAAAACAAAGATCAGTTATTAATGGTTCTTTCAACCTTAACAATAAATTCGCCACTTACTCCCATCTTAAGTATTTGTTGAAATCTGGTAAGGAAACGAATAGAACTACACCAATCATGTGTTAATTGGAATATTTATATTTGTGGAGTCAAATATCATTGATTTTCTACTACTTAACTTAGCCAGCTGTTTCCTTGGCTTATGGATTTGTCTCATTAATTATGCCTAGTCTAATGGCATAGTTTTGCAGTAAGACATCCTCTTGGAAAACTTAGAGCTGGAAGCAGTACTTGTATTTGTTTCCGGACTTTAAAACTATCCTCTCTATTGTAAATTATCTTCCATTTTTAAGTTTTAGTGATAGTAAGGTGAATAACATCTAATTTTCAGTTTTAGGCGTTTCTTTTCCTGTACGTATGTTGCTATCAACACACTCATTTTCCTTTGGTACTTCTGAGTGTTATAGTTGATTCATAAGGCATCCAATCGTACTAGTGGAAAAGTTATTGTATAACGCACTGAAAATCTTTATCGATTCCATGAATAAGCCCTTAGTTTAATAGGCCATGTTTTTCAATATTATGATGTATTCACGAATGCCACCTAACTTTTTATTTGAGTTGGATTTATTGCATGCTTCTTTAAGAGTTCTTTTGATTCTTCCATAGAAATAAAGTTAGTCTTAGGAATTTCAGAATCTTTAATGGCTCCCATGATAGCAATCATTAATTTGAGTTCTTGATTACCATAAGTGACATTATATTTGACTTATCCCACTTCTTAATAAAAATAAATTTTATTTTGGTAGAAATTTAGCAGGAGTGTCATGTCTTAAGGGATAATCAAGACTCAATAAGAGCAAATCATATTAAGTTTTAGAATAAGAGTAAATTACTTAGTTTGAGATATGACCTTTTAGAAGAACTTTAGAGTGATTCATGTTATGGGATATTCAAGTAAGGCAGACAAAAAATTAGGATCATTGTATTAATGAAGAATCATTAATATGTGAGGATCATTGTTTTGATGAAGATGTGATAACATCTATTATAAACACCAAAATATAATAGATTAATTAAAAGTGCTACTTAAACAATAGCACATCACCTTTGGGCAGAAGTGAAATCATTCAAGTATGATGTGCAATTAAGTGTAGCACATCACCTTTGGGCAGAAGTGGGACACTTAATTTATTAGGCACAATTTAGTTTTACAGAACACGAATGTAACACATTATCTTTGGACAGAAGTGAGACATTCTTGTTAATTAGGCAAAACTAATTTGGTATGCTTAGTTAGACTTAGATAACCAGGTTAAGGTAGCACATCACCTTTGGGCAGAAGTGGGACCTTTTAAGTGTTATCAAAGTGAAGCAATGTTTATTGATTTAGGTTTTGAAAACATATTAATTAAGGTTTTTCAAAACGAATAAACTAATTAATAGCAAACCCGAGAAAATTTTAGATTACCGATTCTCGGGAAAGTAGGTTAGTTCCCGGGAAAAGAGGTTCTCGAGAAAATAGTTAGTTCTCGCAAACAAGGAAGTTCTCAAGAAAATGGTTAGTTCTCGAACTTGTCATAGTTCTCGGTAAAAATTGAGTTCTCGGTAGAAATTAGGTTCTCGGAAAAACAATTAGTTCCCGAAAACAACAAGGAGGTTCTCGAGAAAATAATTAGTTCTCGACCTTGTTCCTAGTTCTCGGAAAAGTTACTAGTTCTCGGGTGCCTTTGGTTCTTGATATAAGTTAGGTTCTCGGAAAAACAAGTTAGTTCTCGAATTCTTGAGAGTTCTCGGATTCAGTAATGGTTTCCGAATTTAGTAATGGTTCTCAATTTTGGTTTTAGGTTCTCGAATTTAGTTTTTCGAAAACAGAAAACTGAGAACTGTTAGTTCATGAACCTGAATCCAGAAACCTGTTTGAGAACAACTTTTCGAAAAAATGTTAATCCGAGAACAATTGAATGCGAGAACCTTAATCTCATTAGTGCTACAATTTAGGGATTTTAGAAAATACGTTTCAATTAATTTTGGGATTTCAGTATATCCCAAAAGATTTCGAAAAATATGATAACCTTTAATTTAAAACTTGGAGATTAAGTTACTCCCAAAATTTTAGGAAACAAATTTTAATTCTAGTTGTAACCAACTTATAATGATTTTCGTGATATTCAAAATTAAATCAAATAATATTAATTTGATTAATTAAAGTTTCGATTAATTAAATCAAAACGTCCATTAACCATTATTTATCAAACCACGAAACAATTTTTATGCATATTCCATAGTCAAACCTCGATAGCAATAAGAGGTATATGGAAGTTTATGTTTCCCCCTTTTTTTTTCTTTTAATTCATCCATGTTCAAAGCACCATTTATTAAAACATGGCAATAATCAATATCGATTATAGTGAGTTAAATAATCGACAACTAAATTAGAAATTCGATGAGACCTTTGAAATTCATAAAATTAATTTTGTACATTAGGGTTTATCAAAATTCTTTGTTTCTGATTAGTTACAGATTCAGGGAAACATAAAAGAATTGATTTATCAACATACGCTCTGATACCACATGTTGATCAATTCTTTAAACATAATACATAAACATGAATAAGTAAATCGAGTATGTACCTTATTAGTCAGTAACCACTGAAAGGGAATACTTCATGATCTACAGGATGATCGGGTTCCCGTTTAGGGTGTACAGTTAGAATGGCTTAAGAAGATCAAGGATCTCAGTTTTAGAGAGGAGAGGAGGAAGAGTTAGGGTTAAGAGTAATGGTGTTTCATTAGTCCTTAAGCTCTCCTAATAATCTATATATATACACCCAAGGGGAAACCCTATTTAATGGTTCATTAAGGGTAATTACGTCCATCACATAAAGACCAGTTAAACTAATAGGGGTATTTAGGTCATTGATCATTTATTAGATAAAATGATTATAAGGGCCATTTAATTAGAATATATAAATATATTCTTACACATAGTATTCTAACCAGTAATAACTAATAACCCCTAACCTTAAACCTAATCACTAATCAGTTAAACAATCACTTAAATAAGCTCCAACTATTCAAAAACTCATCACATATTTCTAATCTCTCACATTCTAATGACTCCTATAATTCCTAACCTAATCAACTAAACAATCTGATGTGAGCTGGATCAATGAATCAAGACACTAAGGGAGAAGAAAAGCACAAATCAAGCTAACCATTGTGGTTGCTTGGGACTGTTATTATATCAACGGTTGACTCAACCGCTACTAACAGAATTACAAAACAATCTTTCACAATCAGTCCCTACACTATTCTATATTACACAGACAGTCCCTCTAACTTTTAATTAACTATTGTACTACTTTCATTTATTACATTTTTGGCCCTAAACATTTCTTCACATGTCAATACTCCCTGCCAATTAAGAACCTTGTCCTTAAGGTTATTTCATCATTTTAGAACACGAAATCAGGAAATCTAAGCATAAAACCATGCCTATTCTCCCAAGTGTCTTCCAAACTAGATTGTCCTTCCCATTGAACTAGAATTTTGACCACACCTTTGTTTCCTCTCTTGACCAGTCTATGAGCCAATACCTTGGCAGGCTATAATGAGAATCTAGCACCCTGTGGGATAGGAGTTACAGTCTGAGGAGGGCCATTAGCTTTCTTTAGTAGTGACACATGGAACACAGGATGTAAATGAGAGTCTGCAGGCAGGTCCAGTTTAAAAGCCACCTCACCAATTTTTGAATGATTAAGTATGGACCATAGTACTTTGGGGACATCTTTGAAAATGCTGCTCCTCTCAAGGTAGTCTGCACATAGGGCCTCAGCTTCAAATAGACCCATGCCCCAATATCAAATTGTCTGTCAGACCTATGCTTGTTAGCTTGCTGTTTTAGTCTGTTCTGGGCCATCTGTAAGGTGGACTTACGTACAGCTAATGCTTCTTCTATATAGCACATTTCAGAATCAATACTGGCCACAGAAGTGTTCTTGTGAACATAAGGAACATGTAGAGGAGGAGCAAATCCATATAAGGCTTGGAAAGGAGTGGTCTTTATAGCTGTATGGTAATTAGTGTTGTACCACCATTCTGCAAGGGACAACCATTGAAACCAAGAGTTTGAATAGTGGAGAATCATGCACCTTAAGTAAGTTTCAAGGCATATGTTGACCACCTCAGTTTGCCCATCACTTTGAGGGTGAGAAGCTGTAGACATGGCCAAAGAGATACCTTGCAGCCTTGTGAATTCCTGCCAAAACTTGCTTAAGAAAATGGAATCCCTGTTAGATACAATGGTGGAGGGCCAACATGAAGCTTGTAAACATTATCAATAAAGGCCTGGGCTACTGTAGTGGCTTAAATTGGATGGGTCATTCCAATGAAATGTGCATATTTGTTCAATCTATCAACAACCACAAATATGACATTCTTACCTTGGAGGTTGGAAGACCTGTGATAAAATCCATACTTATGTCAGAAAATACACAAGTAGGAATAGGGAGTGGTTGAATTAACCTAGGATAAGCAGTGTTCTCATACTTAGCCTGCAAAACAAACATCACATCTTCTGATTAAGTTCCTCACACCTTTTGTCTGCCCTTTCTAATAAACAAGCCCTTAAGTCTTTGCAAAGTGGCTTGAACACTTGAGTGGCCCCCTACTGAATACTCATGAAAATATTGTAGTTTTTCATTCCTTACCTTTTCATCATTGCCTACAACCAACTTATCTTTTCTTTTAAGCTGCCCATCTTTCCAGGTATAATGACCAAATTGCCCTTCTGACCCACAACTTTCAATAACATGCTGTAGATTAATATCCCCTTGCAACTACCCTTGATCTTATCTAACAACAATGGTGTGAAAGAAGAGATTGCAATTTCAAACAAAGCAGACCCATTTTGTAATCTAGACAAAGCATCAGCAGCCACATTCTCTACCCCTTTTTTTATTGTATTTCAAAATCATAGTTCTCAGCTTGACCATCCAAGAATGTTGTAATGGTGTTGTTATCTTTTGGGTCAAGTAAGTGTTTAAGACTTTTTTTGATCAGTATTAATAATGAAATGACCGCTTATCAAGTAATAATGCCACTGTTTTATTGCTAGTAGGATAGCTAATAATTCCTTGTCATAAACTGAAAGTACCTGTTGCTTGGGGCATAAAGCTTTGCTGATAAATGCCAGGGGATGATGGTCTTACATAAGAACAGCTCCAATTCCCAAAGCAGATGCATCAATCTCTACCACAAATGTCTTGGACAAATTAGGAAGAGCACAATGCATTTTTTAACTGTTGGAAGGCAAATTCAGCTTCTTGTGACCATTTGAAAGCATTTTTCTTTAATAAATCTGTTAAGGGCTTGGCAATCATCCAATAAGACTTAATAAACCTCCTGTAATACCCAGAAAGTCCCGAAAACCCCCCTCAACTGCTTAACATTCTCAGGATTATGCCAAGAACCCACTGCTTCAATCTTAGTAGGATCAGTAGAAACCCCATCCTCAGTGATTATGTGACCCAAATTACTCTACCTTTTTACCACCAAATGTACATTTTGACATTTTAGCAAATAGATGTTGATCTCTCAATATTTGCAAACACTTGCTTTAAAATGATCTAGATGCTT
>JAUTDX010004379.1:0-30684 GCA_030844895.1 Ambrosia x helenae
AAGCTGAATAGGCACATTATTCGCCAATCATCCTTGTTTGATCAACATTTAGCATGAACGATGGTTATTTGCAATAGATAGCCAAATGACATGACCCAAATTATATCTAACAAAAAATTTAAGAAAAGAAAGTTTTGATTTGGAGAAAATTATATCTAACAAAAAAATAAAACTGACCTCTGAGGATGGAAAATGCAATTTGATGTGGCTCTCTCAACAAAACAATTGCAGAGTAGTTTAATAAAGTGAATTATATACGTGAAAGCTAGGATGGAAAAATACTCATACCACTTGAACTCACTTTATTAAAGAAAAGGTGGATCCTTTTTGTAATAATGTACTTTTATAATCACGGTATGCACAATATTTGTTAAGTATAATGGATAAAGTGTCAGTCCACAACCGGGCAACCCATCCCGTTTTTACTCGGACTAAAAGTCAGACATCTTGACAAACAATTCTACACGAGCAACTCCTGAACAATACTTGGATACCACCCATGTACATAAGAGGATGAAGAAAAGCATACCTTAATTACATGATTCGCAGCCACACGTCTCCAGACCCATTTATAATTCTCCTCAGCTTTTATTTACGGGAAAATCGGGTTAATAAAAAGACAGATTATATAGAAACTTTATTGATCATCATATTCTGTTTTCATAAACCTGGTGCAAGTTGGATTTGCTGTAATATATGCAAAGAAGAAACATAAATCCCATATTGTAATTTGTACCACATGATAATAATTAATGCATGCTATCTAATTACAAGCCAATAACCGAATAATATTGAATGTCTAATTAGTATCTACTGATAACCTCATAAACATAATATACGAGGTGGTTAAAATGGGCGGTTGGGTACTGGGTTGGAATGGTTTCTGGTAATAAGGATAACTTTTGGTATGGGTCAAAACAAATTGGGTCGGGTTGGGACGTTGAGTGGGCCCACAAGCATCCACTTTTTCCTTTTCTTTTTTCTTGAATCATATAAAAAATTGTATTGAATATTAATAAGGAAACTAAATTATCAAAGTACTAACCTGAATTTTACAAATAAAAAAATAAGAAATTGTAAGCATTTAACTTAATACACTTCTGAGACACTTTTTGACCATTTGGCCCATTCCATAATATAAGTATATCATGCTGTTCACTAACCTTCCGGAGGTGGTATCTAAGAAAACTATTGGCTACGTGCAATTAAGTTTTCATTTAGCAGTTTCAACATCATCATTCCCGATCTAGAGTATCTAATATAACTTACCTAACAAAAAATCAAAATCTAAACAACTTCTGTAACCTAACAGAATTCATGATTAGATAAACACGATTGAGAACCACAAGAACAAAATCAAATTCTGCAAGCACACTTTACCAATTGAGGAACCATAGATGATGCATCTGACAATCTTCAATTCTGTATATGATTGACGGTCTTTCTCCATTTTCGTGTTTCTTTGCAGACGAAAAACCCTAAAGCGACACAAAAAACGACTAAAACAAAACGAAAATGAACCAGACTAAAACATACCGAAACCAAGAGGTCTTACAATGTATCGTAGCACTCTTCTTGTTGCTCCAAAGTGAACCATCGACAGCCTTCGTGTGAACCTGGAAATGAAACTCACTGCGAAACCAATTCCAGGCCCGGCCCGGTGTGCATGAGATAAAGTAATCCTCCACCAGACTTACAAATTTCTATCCATTTGGTTGAGCCTCGCCATCATCGACTTGCAACTTCTCGTTCACATTCATATACAGGAACAAAGCACTTTTACAACTAACCATTCCAAACTTGTTCACAAGAGACCCGTAAGTCGTAAACTCATAACATACTTCATTTAACATATGGACAATCCGTCCTGCTTTTGCACAACTGCTAGGCCCTGATATTTTAAGGTTAAACTAGTTCAAACTAGTTTAACCTTAAGATATAAGGCCACCAAAAAAGCCTTATATCTTTCTACTTTACCATTAACATGAAGTTTAATCTTAAAATACCCATTTAACACAACATTAAGGTAGTGTTCGTTTCATGGATTGTAATGGAATCAGAATTCGCGGGGGAACTACAATTCAATTTGGAAATTTGTTGTGTTCGTTTAACAGAATGCAATGAAATGTGGATGAAATTGAAATGTAAAATCCCTTCTGTATGTTGTTCAATCACAATTCCCTCTTTTGTTGAAACGAACATAAGAAATTTTATATACATTCCAATAATACTGTGAAACGAACGCTACATAAGAATCGTCATGATACATTTAGCATCTTGATTGTAACAAACTATATGCTTTAGACTATGAACAATAGCTCATATATTTGCCTTTGGATCTAACTTTTTTCCTTTGCTACACACCTAAGGCCTTACAATAAAGAACAGAGCTCATAATACAGCAGATAGCATTCAAGCAACAAATTTAAGTCAATATTAAACCAGCAATTAACCAAAATCCCCAACCTAAAAAACCTAGTTTCAGAGGCAAAGACTAAATCTAATTAACTGCATAAAAATAAGGAAATGAAATGAAATGAAATGCATTTGCAATCGATAATAACCAAACTAACATTGTATTAAAATAGTCATCAATTACACATACCATCGATTCAAATCAAAAGAAGCACCATAATAAACCTAATTACTACCATATCAATAACCCTAGAAACAAACAACACATGTAGTAGGTCAACCACCAAATCCATACAAAGTACGTCCCTGACGCTTCAACGCATAAACAACATCCATAGCCGTAACAGTTTTCCTACGAGCATGTTCAGTGTAGGTAACCGCATCACGAATAACATTCTCTAGAAAGAGGGTTATCAATGCCGAAATAGGGTTCAGAATCAAAACAAAATATGACTTACCCTTGACGAAGGTCGGAATCTTCATCGATCTGGTGAAATATTCATCGATCCGGTGAAATCGTATTGATGTTCTTGAATCGCCAGAGAGAGAAGAGGAGGGGGGCGGATAAAGTTTTGAACACTTAATCTGATGGATGAGAGGGAGGGGGAGGGTTTACGGGGAGGTGTGCAGGAGAGTGGAGGGAATTCGAATTTTCGTGACACAAAATCATGACACTCATTTGTGTTTACTGTCATGTTTTTTAGTTTATATAGGAAAATTGTTGACACGCAAAGAAAAACGTCAAGAATTTAATAATTTTTATCAAAGATGACACTTTTTTTATGACACACACTTTTTATGTCATTAAATACATGTATGTCATAAAATGAATGTCAAGGAAGGGTGTTTTTCTAGTAGAGCCCAGCTGGGGTGAGGTGCGCAGGTTTTCCACATAGGCAGAGGTTTGACTCCTGCTTGTGGCGGTTTCCTGCGCTGGGAGGTTAGGGGTTCACTCCCAACGCGTATTGACGCGGGCTTGCAAACGTTGGAGCTGGGAGTCGAACTTGTGCGGTTTGGGTGTTCTTATGGGTGGTTCTCCGTTCCGTTAGCCTGTTCAAAAAAAAACATAAAGTATTGGTGAGCATACTAGTTTTGACCTACGTACATAGTATAAGAAAGTTTTACTAGAATCATCATGTTATAGTCTTGCGCATACAGAACCATAAAAAAGCATACCAACACTCGAATGTACAAATGGACCTAACTCTGTTTTCGTAGGCCATTAAACTTATCATGACCCATAAAGGGGGCGGTGTACTACTCCTATAGCGCTATACATGTAAGATGGGTTGTATGCTAATCGACAGTTGTATGTAAGAATTAAATTCTAGCATGGCATAGCATATAAACATGTTAATTAGATTGAGCATAAGAGTATGAAAATGTTTAAGGTTTTTTCATAGATACGTGTTGAGCCCTAAAGTATTAAAGAGTAAAAAAGGGGACAAGTATGAACTCACTTCGATTGTGATGACTTGCTAAAAATTCAATGAGAATCAATGGGTTAAGCTTGCACCCAAACAAGTGTGATAAATTGGTACTTATAGTGTTCTAGCAAAAATATTATTTAGTATTTTTAATATTTCATTAGGCAAAGTAGTTCCATTTAACTTAAATAGCAAAAAAAAAAGTAGGCGTTTACCAACCTTAATTTTTTGTATAGAATTCTTCAAAATAGATTAAAATCAATATTTATGCCTTGGGGAAAGTGAATATGGGGCTGTTACGCATCTAACTTAGATGTGAAACCATCAAAACTATGTAGTTTTGATTTAATTTAAACAAAATTAAATTTAAGCCTAACTATTAACTACCTTCCATCAATTTACAATTTCACCATTCTCACAGTTTGTAAGGGGCATCTTCTTCTCTAACGCTCCATCACAGTATGAAAGGAATTAAAACCCAATTCATCGTTACCATCTTTTCATTAGTATCTACACTTGCTTCTCTTCGTTATCAAATTAACTGTTACTTGATCCATCTCCAATTGATTGTCGGTTACTCTCCTAATTAATTTCTATCTATTGTTCTTCGTTCATTTTTTTCTATTTTTAATCATCGTATATTTTGTCATTTGTTTACAATCATTAATTCTTTCTTCCCTCTGTTGATCAATTTCTGGAATATGTATGTTTTTGAATGAATTAATATCCCCTATATTTTGCAGTAAGATAATCTGTTACTTCTTTGAAATAACTAAAATCTCTCATATAAAAAAGAACATAAGATCAAAGCTTTCTCTCATATGTACGAGTTCTTGATTATTTCTACTACTAAAAAAAATACTAAAAATCTTTACGCTTACACTACTCAGACGGGACACCATCACAATCGCGGATATAGAATAGCTGTTGTAAGAAAGAAACCCCTTGCTTGTCAATTGTGATTACGATTGGGAAGAAGAAATGGAGGAATAGAAAACAGAAAATAGTTAGGGTTGATGTTAATTTTATTTACATTTAATCAAAACTACGTAGTTTTGATGGTTTCGCATCTAAGTTAGGAGCGTAACAGCCCCATATTCACTTTCCCCTTATGCCTTATACTCGTAATCGTCAAATCTAGTTTCGCGAATTCTCTAGTCTCTTTTAAAATTCATAAAAATATTAATGTACTACCTTGGACTTCCAATATAGCGATTGATCTGAAGGCATGGAAATCGATGATGCGACCAGCCGATTCAGCTTTGAGTTTTCTTTTTCTATTTCTTTTTTTTTCTTTTGCTGGAACTCGAGACACACAAATGGCAATGAGGAGAAAGAAATGGGTTCAGTTCCAAGTTGTAGTGATTAACAGCATTCACTGGTGGTGACAAGCACAGGGTTAGGGGCGGGTGTTAGTGTGGGTCTTTGAGAGGGAGAGAGTGAGTTTGAATGTTGTGGGGGCTAGGGTTTGAGTTTGTAAGAAATGAAGGAGGAGACAGAGATAAGGTGTTTAAGTAGTTAGGGTTTTGGTAGGTTAGTTAGACACCGCGTATACGAACTCATCACCGACTCGGGTCTCGTTTATGAATTAAACTCGTTAAATCAATAGGATAATTGTTTTATGAAATTTGTTTATATAAACGATTCAAAACGAGTATTTGGACTATAGATTAATTTTATATATATAGTCGCGTTAAAGTTTTTAAGAGTTAACTTATTTCTCGATACTTGGCAAGTTTAGTGATTATTATTTTCGACATTATATAACTAAATGAATATGGTTATTAGCGACTAAGCGGTCAATATCGGTGATATCTCGGTGATATATCGGTGCTATCTCGGTTATCGGTCATAGGGGCTTATCTCGGTCACAAATATCGGTCCCTATCTCGGTTTCGATAATCTCGGCCGATATCGGTGATATATCGGCCGATATCGGTGATATATCGGTTGTATCGGTGATAATATCGGTGATATATCGGTTGTATCGGTGATATATCGGTTGTATCGGTGATAATATCGGTGAATATTATTATTATTATTATTTTATATATATATATTTATGTATTCTTTAATTACCGATATCTCACCGATATCTCACCGCGATAACCGATATCCCAAATATCGGTGCTTGACCGATAACCGATATTTTACCGCATTAACTGCTTAGATTAGCGAGTAGGAATGTGTTCGCGGTAACGATATGTTATTGTTAATAAATTAGAGTTGTTAAATCAATAAAATATTTTTTTTATAAATTGATTAGAAAATAAATGGGCGTTACAAGTCCCCCCTACTTTAGGAAATTTCGTCACGAAATTTATTTAGATATGACTGTTAGGTACGGTTGTGAACTCATGAAAGGACACGAATATAAAGGTTATAGTCAGTGTTGTTGAATTTGGTTCCGAAACAAGCTTTTGTGTAAATAGAGTGTTTTAGATGTGCTTTAATTATTATTATTTGAATGATTATGCTTAGACTTAGGGCATGGCTTATTGTAATTGCCAGGTTGACTAGAGTTGGTCCTTGGTCCGACCCTCATTTACATCTTTGATGCACCATTAGTGTTTATATACAGGGTGTACCGCAGCTAAACCACCACACCTTTGGTATTTCAAATCCGTACAGAGCATCTACCAACAACTCTAAATAGAATTTCATCTCACCTTAACGTACCTGTAAATTCATGATTACATTCCGGACCGCAATCGCCAATTAACCTTACATTAGGGTGTTACGTCTTTCTATGACACTAACTCGAAATAAAATGATGGATATGCCGTACATGTGTCCTAACTCTAAAAGCTAATCATTCTATTTGTGAAACAAACACGTGGATATGCAACGACTTGATAACGTAATGATGATGTATGCAGGTAGGCAAGTAAGTATTAACGAAACAAAACTTGTATATGAATATAAGAACGTATGAATTTAGTTATGGGCTACAACCAAAACTGGTTGCCTGGAAGGCTACATCCCAACGAGATGTATTCCTATAATTGTTGTATGTGTAATCCATGAAGTAATGTTTATGCATTTATTGAAATAGTAAGGGATCGTATACCTTTTCAAGGTTGAAGGAGACTCAACATGAGTACCAGGATGTTTTGAGTTTTAGGTATAAACGAGTTCAAATTTGTAGATAGAATGTTCTTATGACGATTTATACGCATTAAGTGAAGAATTAAGTTTATAGAATACTAAAAGTACTATGGAATATCGAATTCCAATATCATGGGAAATCTAGTCTTACGCATAATCAAGTCTTAGGTTTCATAGATAAACAAGTTTCATGTATGATCAAGTTTGCAAGTAGCATAGAATGCCATCGAAGTTTAAGTATAAGGTTTCATAGTTTATGAAAAGATGTATGTGTATCAAAACATATCACGTAATGTATTATAAGTATAATTGTATCTAAGAATGTGTATCTAGAAATGTATCCAACTGTCGAGAGGACATATAGACCTCTACTAGTTGTTGGGTAGATAACTGTATTAAAATTGAAAATGTATTAACAGAAGTGTTAAGATGCAAATGTAAATGTACATGTACATGTAGAGGTAGTTCTGGTCGTGTCGTACACAGGTAAACGTATACGGACAATCAGGATGGGAATTCATGTTAGAGTTTATTGAAAATGAAATAGTCATCCCTTTGGCAAAGGTAATTAAGGAGTAACTATGTTTTGTAGGAGATGGAGGCGTAGAATGAGTTGAAGTATGTTAACAATATATAGATTTTGATGGTAGAAATGAAGGAGTATAAAATTAAGTGGATGACGATAAGGAATACTGGTAATTGGAAATATGTATATGGAATACAGTTGAAATTTAAACGTTGGTTGTGGAAAATGAAAATGTTGTTGGTAAATAGTTTAACTCATTAAAACTTACAAATTTGTAGATACGTGGGTATAGACTAGTTGACATGAAATCAAGTTTATGAAAATGATTGGTTTTACAAAAATAAGGATTAATAATTTATAGACGTTTGCTTGCGAAAAGAGCTTTCGATCCTTATTATAACCCATATATGAGAAGGTCAAGTTTCATATGTTGTCAAAAATTTTCAATTGTAAACCAGGTATGAACTAGGTAAATAAAAGGACTTCATGTTTCATTAAAGAAGAATTCATATTCGCAAATATTTTTTTAGCATTACGAAATCACGCATAACGAAAATAATTGTGAACCTGTTTTGAATCCGTATGTTTTGGAAAATACAGGGAAGATTTAGAACGGTAACAAGAAAATACGAAAGATAATGAAATTGCAAAGTATATGTAATTATTTGTTAAAACCTTTGACTATGTTGTGAAGAGATTTATTTATATAGCATATGTAGGATAATGTAAAACAATAATTGACATTATGTTTTTTGTAAATTAGATGTCAACAAGTATTAGAAGGTAGAGAATAATAATCGAATTATTAATTCATTTTAAAATTAATTTGATATAATGTAAAGTAGATAAGAATAGAATGTGAAATATGATAATATCAGTAAAACATGTACATAAAGTTAAAGTTTTTGATGTATAAATATTTTGGAATTTCTATAATAAAAATTTATAATACTCGAAAATATTTATTTGATATTTTATTTGAACACGCTGTCATAAATGTGAACATTTCGGTTTGTTTAGAATATCCCTTTTTTATAGAGTCGATTGCCAATCAATGTATAAGGTTGGAGAAAACTTTGTAAGACGCATAATTGAAAATATTTGATAATAAAACGCTTTAATATGAAACCATATTTATTATAAAATATTTGATTAAAATATTTGAGGATATTAAAATTTAAATATTTCTAGTAATGATGATGTTTACCGATACTTTTGAGAATTTCAAAACTAGGAGTAGTCAGAAGTGACAGAGGTTGAAGTAATGCATCTAATAAAATGGACTTGAGGTTGGTTGCAGAACGTAAAAGGGATTTACAAGGATTGAATTGTTCCGGAGTGGAACTACGACTAACCGAAATGGTTGAAAATTCTTTTGAGTTTGGGAATCATGCTTTGGCCTAATAGGTGGAAATACTCTCGCCGAAACTTTCGGTTAATGGTATTCACCCTTCCAATTACTACATGTCCCTTATCAACCGAAAGTTTGAGACTTTGGAGATATTGAAAAATTCGAGGAATGGAACTAATCATCAAGGTAAAGGAAATCACTCCTTGCTTGATGATAAAGTTGCTATGTTAATTTATAGGAATGAAGCGCTACCAAGATAAAGGAATTCACTCTTACCTTGGTAGTAGAGCTCCTACAAAATGAGGGAATATGAAACTAGTCACCAAGATGTGGATATAACTCCTAACTTGGTGATGTCATCTTTGAAGTGTGGATTGGTACTTATCCATAGAGTAAAGGAAGTTAATCCTAACTCTTTGGTAAGGTTCCACTAGAGCAAACATGAGTGAAATTGCCATAAAGGTAAGGAAATCACTCCTATCTCGATGGTGAAATTTCAAAAGTTTTAGAAAAATGAGGGATTGAAAGTTGTAACCAAAATAAGGGAATCACTCCTATTTCGGTGATATTCTTTCGTTTGTGAAATACGAGTCTTTGTTTTTGGAGTATACTTTGCCTTAGGAAGGGCTTGCATCTTTAAGGTTTAAGAAATTGATAAGAAGTAAGTAGGAGAATATCAAGTATTTCAAGCATGTAAAAGGAGTAGTCAAATAAAGGTTCCTAACTATAGACTAGGTCAACCATGGCAATTTTCCTAATTCCCTATAGTTATGGCTCTGATACCAATCTGTCACACCCCAAAAGATGGCGAAATTCATTGAGGCGCGACTTGTGATCGATTGTTCAAATACTCCGTCAACACATAGTATAAGAAAGTTTTACTCGAATCATCATGTTATAGTATTGCGCATACAGAACCATAAAAAGGCATAACAACACTCGAATGTACACATGGACCTAACTCTGTTTTCGTAGGCCATTAAACTTATCATGACCAATAAAGGGGGCGGTGTACTACTCCTATAGTGCTATACATGTAAGATAGGTTGTATGCTAATCGACAATTGTATGTAAGAATTAAATTCTAGTATGGCATAGCATATAAACACATGGTTTAAAAAAACGTTCGAGGCGTTCGTTTTGAGGCGCGCCTCAAGGCGAGACGGGAAGAAATCGTTTTTGAGGCGGCGCCTCTGTGGTTAATTTTATACGTACGCCTCGTTCGTCTGAGGCGGTCGTATTTGGTAGGGGCGTACGTTTCTGATTGAGGCGGGATATTGAGATCTTACCTGATTTTGAACCTGAATCCGACCTATTTTGAGCCAAATCAACCCAGCCGAGGTTCCCTAGTGGCATTATTGTAGATACTTTATGATTTCGAACATTAATTGATTACATGAACTGAATTTTGGGGCTAGGGTTTGTGAATTATGTCTGTTGGGTGAAGAAGAAACATAGGGTTGTGTGAAGGAGATATAAAATTAAGTGGCGGCTTAGTGAATGGGGTGGGGTATTAGGGTTTATTAAGATTGTATCTTTTAATATTTAACCCCCTATATTTTACTTGTTTATATTTGGTCCCCTAATTTATAAATTTATACCTTAAAAGCATAAAATCAATATTTATTAAGTTTGGATCTTTTAAACATTTAACACCCTACATCTTTACTTGTTTACTTGTTTATATTTGGTCCCCTAACTTATAAATTTATACCTTAAAAGCATAAATTAATGTTTTATATATGTATTTTAATCCCGCCTCGAGCTTACGCCTCGGTTCGCCTCGAGGCTTACGCTTCGTGAGGCGAAGGGAAAACGCCTCGAGGCTCGATTCCGTTCTTTTAAACCTTGTATAAACATGTTAATTAGATTGAGCATAAGAGTATGAAAATGTTTAAGGTGTTGGGTCTGCTGACCTGGAGAAGAACAGATGATTGAAAAGCCAAAATATACTACTCAGTTGATCCTAGGAATAAACAGCATTTACAAGATACTTCTCCAAAAGACTGTTGACCCTAACATCTGCTGTACTCAGCAACTGTTGGAAACGACTGCTGCTGCAAAAGACTGTTAGATAAACAACTGCTAGAGAACAACTGCTGACTAAAGGTCTGATGAAGAACAAC
Organism: Ambrosia x helenae; assembly: GCA_030844895.1. NCBI lineage: Eukaryota > Viridiplantae > Streptophyta > Magnoliopsida > Asterales > Asteraceae > Ambrosia > Ambrosia x helenae. The sequence continues at coordinate 10,954 of JAUTDX010004379.1, forward strand.
TGCTGACTAAAGTGCTGAAGACTAATGGTCTGTTGGAGCCAACAGCACTTAGGCTCCAACAGATGATACAAGACCATCAGAGTTTTCCTCAACAGCAGTTTACCTAACAGTGTTTTACAATGTAATAGTAGTTTGTATTTAACAGATGTTTTATGTTGTTATTCTGTTAGAAGTCACTGTCTTAGGTGACGTCAGCTGAGATCATCAGTGGTTTAGATTTTGTCTATAAATAGAACAGTGCTTGTACTGTTCTATTCATCACTTGAAACATTCTCTCAGACAAACAATCACAGAGTGATCAGGCTGAGGGGGAGTACTTGTAATATTGTAATCTTTCAATTAATGAAAGCTTTCGATTAAAAACCATTATTCTCTTGTTTTGATTTATAGTTTATCATTCCGCTGCACTTTCCATTTATACTCACTTCGTTCATCACATCTTTTATATAAACAAATCAAAACAATCAAATTCAGATCCTAACATAAGGTTTTTTCATAGATACATGTTGAGCCTCACAGTATTAAAGAGTAAAAAGGGGGACAAGTATGAACTCACTTCGATTGTGATGAGTTGCTAAAAATTCAATGAGAATCAATGGGTTAAGCTTGCACCTAAACAAGAGTGATAATTTAGTATTTATAGTTTTCTAGCAAAAATATTATTTAGTATTTTGAATATTTCATTAGGCAAAAAGTAGGCGTTTACCAAACTTAATTTTTTGTATAGAATTCTTTAAAAATAGATTAAAATCAATATTTATGCCTTATACTCATAATCGTCAAATCTAGTTTGGCGAATTCTCTAGTATCTTTTAAAATTCATAAAAATATTAATGTACTCAAGAATAATATCATGAATGGTTGTCGTGGTTGTTTATGTGTTTTCAAAATTTAGTGTAATTTCTGATTTTATAAAATAAGTTTCCTAAAATAAAATAATATCATGAAACTTCGTTTATAAGATATTATGTGGTACCGAATGTGCAGAAGATTTTCATGTTTTAAAGCTAGTAAACATGATAAAGCAATCATGTTCATGAAAGATTTTATTATATAGTATACTATTTAGTGGCCTTATTAATTCAAAATGAAAAGGTGACTAATTAGTTTTGAAGGTACCAAACTGGGTGCCGTTCATCTTCTCCGATGATGCCCTTCACCGGAGACCGAGTTCGTCTTGGTTCAATGTGTTATGTGTGCTACAGAGAACATAAATCGAGATGAACACAAACTACTACCTTGGACTTCCAATATAGCGATTGATCCGAAGGCATGGAAATCGATGATGCGAGCAGCTGATTCAGCTTTGAGTTTTCTATTTCTTTTTTTTTTCTTTTGCTGGAACTCGAGACATGCAAATGGCAATGAGGACAAAGAGATGGGTTCAGTTCCAAGTTGTAGTGATTAATAGCATTCACTGGTGGTGATGAGCACAGGGTTAGGGGCGGGTGTTAGTGTGGATCTTTGAGAGGGAGAGAGTGAGTTTGAATGTTGTGGGGGCTAGGGTTTGAGTTTGTAAGAAATGAAGGAGGAGATAGAGATAAGGTGTTTAAGTAGTTAGGGTTTTGGTAGGTTAGATAGACACCGCGTATACGAACACATCACCGACTCGGGTCTCGTTTATGAACTAAACTCGTTAAATCTAAATCAATAGGATAATTATTTTATGAAATTTGTTTATATAAACGATTCAAACCGAGTATTCGGACTATAGATTAATTATATATATATATAGTCGCGTAAAAGTTTTTAAGAGTTAACTTATTTCTCGTTACTTGGCAAGTTTAGTGATTATTATTTTCGACATTATATAACTAAATAAATATGGTTATTAGCGAGTAGGAATGTGTTCGCGGTAACGATATGTTATTGTTAATAAATTAGAGTTGTTAAATCAATAAAATACTTTTTTTATAAATTGATTAGAAAATAATTGGGCGTTACACACCTAACTTAAAGGGTTAAATTACAAGGACAAACATAACAAGAGAACAACTTGTAGACATTACAAGTAACATAGACCTAAAATGTCCCTTTTTACATAGGACACGTAGGTCGATCTCTATAGCTCCAAACTCATTAGTTCATTTCCAGACACACCTACAAGGTGAGTTTTTCACAGCCCCTTTTCACTGGTTTACATTATCCGGAGGGGAAAAACATGTATATAGTTTTCAGTTACATTCATGACTATTATGTGAATATGAGACATTAAGGTTCAGGATCCATTAAGCCCTGGTTTCATACATCACACCATAGCCATTAGCTATGGACTTAGCCATGAAACACCGGGATAGATCTATTGGGTTGATACCCCCACTCTTGGTCAGTCGCTCTGACCGGATGACAGATATCAAAAGAGTGCTTGTATTTCACATTTATTCATCGTCTTAGGTGTACAATGGGCAAGGCACAACATGTCAACGTTTGTTTATGGGATCATGTCATATCACATATTAATTATTGCCCTAGCAAGGCACTAATTTAGTCGGTTTTGGATTACATGTCCATTCATTAAAAACCTGTGAACTCACCAACTTTGTGTTGACCTATATTTTTACATGCATGTTTTTCAAGTAACTAGCATAGAGCATGGAACTTGGTGGGTCGTGTGTGAGCATCTTGGGATACCACCTTTTGGAACCGTTGTATTGTTTTAATCATTAACAATTTTATACAATGGTTTTATTTAAGACAAATTAACATAATGTTTTGTAAAACTATGTTGTCTTATGGAAGTTCCTCTTTTAAATAAATCAATGCTTGCGTGACTTTGGTGCTTGGAAATCATTCGAAGTTGCATCCCGTGTTTCCGCCTTGGCAAAAAGGAAGAAAGTGCATGCAAAACGTGTTAGGAAAACCTCATCTGCATTGAAAACAGCTGCTGTAACCACTGCTCCCAGAGCATCACGACCAAAATCTCTAACATCAAAAACAACATATAGTGTAAAACCATCATCAGCAACATTGGTAAACAAACAACTGATAGTGCCTTATGTCACACCCTCAAATTTTCACTACGAGGTTTATACCGCGAGGTGCGTGACACAACAGGATCCCATAGCAATAAATCATATAAATGATTCTAAATGCCCAAACCATTTAGTTCGTTTTCAAAAACCAAGTTTAACATTCACCCATAAGTTTTAAGAAAATTCAGAAGCGAAATCAACAGTTAAGTTAAATAGTTATGCGCAAAACAAACGCGCCCAGACCAAAGTAAAAGTAAATGATAAAATAGTTTAAAGTGTTTTAAATCCCATGACAAACATGATGCATGACTTAAGTATGCTCCAGCCTAGCGACCAGCAAAAGCATGCTAGCGTGTGTCAATATAAAGTTGGTGACTTCACAAAGTAAAATAAGTAAGAGTGTACGTTTTCAAAACTAGTAACCACTAGTTCAGCGTATGTTAGCGGTAGCTAACCCACTCATGATAACTAAACACATGTAATACCAAACTGCTAAGTAACATGCACTCACAACAGTGAGCAAAAGTGCCACCCATCATTGCCTATCAACAATTATAATGTGTAAAGTCACAGTTCACGCCCGGCTCCCAACACAGTGTGAGGTTTGTTAAAGCTAATAGAGCTATCAAACTAGTAACCCGCTTGCTAGCCCGACACATCATTCGGTATAATGTAGGATCTCAGTGATAGTGTGTGTCATTTAGTTCATCAAGGACAAAAGATGTGAAACTAGTAAAACCCGATTCACCCCATGAGCTCATTCCAAGTAATAGGATCTCAGTGATAGTGTGTGTCATTTAGTTCATCCGTAAGTAATAGGAATGTGCTACCGACTCCCTATTATATGTGCAACTAAATGAGTTCATGTGCATACATAATACACCACAAAAACTCGTTTGTCTAAGACGTTCATTTTTCGTTAAAACATTTTGGTAACACCTAGTGTAACTACATGCAAAAGTAACCCTATGAACCTGTTGGTGAACATCATGTTTATAATCAGTTTTATACGCCATATATGTCTCATACAAGTGTAGATACAAGTTCAAGTCATAACCAAGTCATACAAGCCTTCAAATAAGCACTTATACACATATGTCATAATCTGCGTTTTTAGGACAAATTATGCACTGTAAAAACGATTTTATGAAAAAAAACCTACACAACATATTAGACTCCCAATGTTTTACTGAATATTTCTCGGAGTCCAGTCGTCGTGCCACTATTTTGTTCTCGTCATAAAACCACACAGAAAAATTATGAAAAATCGCTTACTACAGCTAGGTTCTGAAAACATTCGCATTAGGTCAGTTTATGAGAAAAATTCTTAAAAATTGTATATTCATCGAAACGGGGTGAATCCACTTGGAAAAGCCTAATTATTCATGTATTTATCTACTTACCGAATTTGGTGACCAAAATCTTTGAAAAACTCATGTTATGGTCGTTTAAAGTTAACCCTAAATATTAATCCGAAAATCAGTTTCAACCTTTATTTGTATAAAATTCCAAAAAACACATCAAACGAAATCCAAATCGCACAAACTCATACATTCTAAAAGTCTAAGATCACAAGTTACATGGTAGAACAAAATAACAATTAAAACAAACAATTTAAGTTCGAGATATATCACATACAAGTCGACACTACGAATCTATCCAATTTTAATCATGCATGTAACTCAATATTAACGAACCCTAGATCCATAATATCGCCTAATATCTATACTATATTAATAAGCATATAGGAAGGGCAACTTTGGTCATTTGCCACTTCTCTTAAATACAAGGTTTAAAAGCATATTATACAAGTATCAATTGCATAAACATTAAAAGCATTAAAAAACACGGGTACATTACATATCGGATCTGATTTAGGGTTTCAGACTTCCAGCCTCATTATCCCGCCTCCATTTACCTGTTTCTCTCTCTAAGCGATTTTTCAGATCTAGGGTTTCTGGCATCTTTGATGCTTCTTCTCGAGATGGCATATCCTTTCATCCCTAAAGCATGACGGAAACTACCGTGACCCCATTCTATATCTCCTCTACAACTCGATGAGGGCCAGAATGGGCTCTCAAGTTACCAGATCTGGTTGGTGTCCATTTAGGGTTCCGACGAACCCATTTTGTACCGTTTTTCCGCGTATACAGAGGTAAGGTGACCTTTTTTTAGCACTGTAAGATGACGATTTAAGCGATTAATGGTTTTTCATATCCCCTTCTCGCTATTGATATGTAACAGATACATATCCTTTTCTTCAAATGTTTATAAGTATTCTCTTCTTCAATCCATTACTATAATCAGTAGAACCAGTTTTATTAGTTAAATATGATGTGACTGTGAGAATTTAAGGACGATTTTGTGATGTTTATGATATAATTTTTTGTTGTATGGTGCAACAAAATGAAGATTGTCGATGCGTATCTGTTTGGTGCTAAAATGTTTCGATCCGCATTCTTGGTTCAGGTATGATTAATATTGAGCTTTATTATAATTAATTTTGGTTTGAAACTTATTTAGCTTCATCCATAGTACATGTAGTTGGTAACAATTACCCACTGAAGTTTGTTAATGATGATATTGACATGAATAAGTTCATGGATGTATTCAGTCTGTAGTTATTTAAAGCTGCTTTAGGAAGATACTGGTACATTGGAGGATAATGGTCCCATCTTCTTGGTATGTCATCCTTAATATTATTCTTACTGAATTGTCATGTGGCTTTATCAATTTAAATGTTCATCCTTATGACTAATATATTAGCTGGAACATGATTACGAATACTTACCAGTATACATTTTCTTCGTTTGAACATATTTCACGTGACAACATAAATACACAAAATGTATAAGTCATTATATATTAGTATAGTTTTTCAAATGTAAATACAGCGCATTCATAATGTTGTTACTTTTAATTATTTCAATAACCCTGTTATAGAGTAATTTTTTCAATGTTAATGGTAGTCAGAGGCGAAACAGTTGACCCAGCTGCACCTGCTTCTTGCTCTTCTATAAACAAATAAAGGTATGTCACTTTGTTGTATAATAGTTAGAATTCACGCTTCCAGATTGCTGCATAATACAATTAGATTTACTCATGTGCATGTATACAAATGTGTTCGCCAAGTTGCTGATAAGATGGGCAACTTCCGAAGGAGTGTTGAGGAAGATTGGGTGGTGGAGCTCCATACAGAACTTGATAAGCAGAGTTTTACTATTCCAGAGAGGTATCTTTAACTAAAACCAACTCATTGACCAGTATACACTTTTCCAGCTCCATTTGTAAGAATTTTGTTTTTTAATTGAAAATGTGATGTAACTTTTTACATACTGAATTAGAAGAGAAAAAATCTCATGAAACTACACCTTTGAAGATCGTGACAACAATGATTACGGTTCACCGGTGCAAGCTGGTTCTATAATTGGTCCAATTGTGTAACTGTTGTTGCCACTGCATGCTCCTGGTCTGGAAAAGTATGAAACTCCCTGGGTATTCTGCTTACCAGATCTGTAAGCTAATGTACCAAGTTCTTTCCAATTTAGGGCTTTTATTGTATTATTACCTTATCTGGGGTTTTCTTCTGTTTGTCATGATGATGGAGGTCTCCTTGCTTTGAAGGCTGCATAAAGTGTCAAGGTAGCTTCAAGTCTTGTTGATGTAAGTTAACTCTTTTTTTGTATATTTTTTTATCGTACACCCTTAAACTTTAAGAAGATAAAATTCCACCAATATTTGTTTACGTATTCTGTGTTTAAGTAAATTCCACCATTATTTGAGTAACTCATAAAGAAACTACATTCTCATGTTAAAATTAAACGCGTCAAAAGAAGTTGTAGTGTTAAAGATTACAAGATTCGTTAAATGCAAACCAAATTAATACAAATATCTATTTTTTGATCGTTTTGTGTTGTTAAGGGTACGAATTTATTCAACTGAATGTGAAAAGTTTTTACAAACTTTGCAATTGTTATGAAGTATCAGATTATCATTATATATAGTAATATACTACAAAACCTAAAACCGGGTAGTAATGTTCGGCCTTCTGATGCTGATATTTTCAGGGAACTAAAAGAAGATAGTGTTTTGTAATCGCAGTAGCCATCAACATTCAATCTTTTTATCGTGCACATCAGGTACATATATCTTTCTTTAATACCAAACTCCAATTGACTATTTTTGACTTTGTGAGTCAAATATGCAAGAGTTGAACTTGAATATTATTGAGGTTGAGTATTGGTTGGTAATAAAATAGTTGAATTCGATCAGAATGTTCGGCTTCAGGATGTTTAACCTAAAATATATGTGGATTTGGTTTGATAAGAAAACAGTTTGGTAAAAGAAACCTTTTGATTGTTTTTGTATCCCATTCTTTTTGTTTTTTAGTTCAACTTGTTTAGCGGATAAAGAGACATTAACCCATGTTGACCCTTTTATAAGTAAACATGTCAAAATTTCTACCCATACTAAAAATAACCGAGATGATATGTGGATTGATTTGATAAGAAAACATTTTGCCAAAAGAGAACTTTTGAATGTTTGTGTTCTTGCACCCAAAGCCTCATGTGGGGTATGACCAAAAGCCTGATGTGTTCAGGTAATAGGTTTGTATATTTAAGCATTTCAGGTGATATATGCGGTCTCAAATCTCATGATAGTATGTTATGCTTTACACATGAACTTTTTAAAAATTAGTTAAATTTAATAGCACATGTAATTTAATTAATATTATATTTTATTTGTTATTTCAGTTCATATTTTGTCGTCTACGGCTATGAGTAAGATTACGTACGAACCAGATATGCTCGAGGCACGAGATATTTAAACTATGGACCTGTGTTGATGTTAAAATTTAGGTTTCTTATAAAATAGTTGTTTAATATTGAAGTCAACGTTAGTGATTTGCGTTATGATTTTTGTTTCCTTTGTATTGAACTAATATGTTTAATGTTTTTTTAAGTTTATATGTGTTTATGATGCGTTATCGTTTTCATTTTTTCATAGTAAAAACTTAGTTATAGGTGTATTTTCACTTATGAAACACTTAGTTTTAGTTGAATTATATGTTTTATTTTATCATATTGTACATTAAATAGTCTGTATTTGTGTTAAACCAAGGCATCATCACCATGGCTGACCTTTCGGTTGAAATCATCATGTTTGAGATATTATTGAGGGTGCCACCGAAGGTTGTAGGTCATTCTATGAGTGTATGTAGGGAATGGTATGCCTTACTGTCAACCAATACTTTTAAATGGTACATGTTCTCCCTCATTAATTTCATCTAATTTGAGAGTTCTCTTAATTGACGACATAACTTGCTCTGATCATCAAATAAAATTTCAATCCAGTGATCATGGACCAACCACTATTGTTTCTTTTCCATTCAAGCACCAATTTGATAATGTCTCGATTCTTTCACATTTGAACGGATTATTGTGTGTTTGCTTGAATCATACATTTGAGTTGTTTCTTTGGAATCCAATCACTACTGCTTTCAAGCGTTTTGTCAACACCTTATTCTCATGGATTATATGAAGACAATCTTAATGTCATTGGTCTATACGTTAACGATCATGATGATTACAAGGTCTTGCATGTTAAGCGTAGGTGTGGTGTACTTGGCGTCTATGTCTATTAAGTGTCATGTACTGATCTTGTAATGGTGATTTTCGAATTTCAACATTTATGTAACTCTCTTTTGTTTAATTTGTAAGGTATTTATCACTTTACAATGACTAATGGACAACCAAAAGATAGTAATGATGCTCCAACCTCAAGTGCGTCTTCGAAAGCTGAAAAACGAAAAGAGTATAATAGAAGATATTATGCTTCACGGAAAGAGAATAACAAAGTATCAAAATTTGGGAGTGGTGATGTCTCCCAAAGTGCTTCATTAATATCTTTAGTGTATAATAGATCAACTGGAAGGACACCGTTAGGAAGTCTACAAAATAATAGTAGTCAAATAACACAAATGTTAAAGGAGAATGCGTTAGGTAGTTCTGTCGAAAAACAAAAAGAGTACAACCAAGGATGCCCTGATACAAGAAAAGAGAATGGAAAACGTATTTCAAATGGTATCAAAATTACACAAACTCCGATTGATGATGCCACACCGACAACCACATTCCCCTCTGTAATTGATGAAGTCATGCCTAATAGATCACGAGGTTTGTATTTATTTAACAATGTATGTTTTTTATTGAACTTGACATATTTTACAACCTAGATTACTTAATACAATAAATTATTAGGTAGTCGAATTCAACCGCGTACACTATTACCTCAATTTTGTAAAGTTATTGGGCAACCTTCCATCCATGATGAGAATGCAGAAATTGATCCCTACAATTTTGTTTACGATGGTATACCTAGAGACCATCGTGTTTTAAAAGAACGGAGTGCATGTTGTTATTGTGGAGCAAAACTATTTAGATTTGAATTTGATACCTTATGTTGTATGAGTGGGAAAACAGTGATAGCAAATTCAGAAATTCCAAATGAATTGTACCAGCTATTCACGTCACAAGATGAAATTGGAAAAATGTTTAGGCAAAACGGACGTGCTTATAACACAAATTTTTCTTTTGCCTCAATGGGCGTGACGTTGGATAATACATTGAACAATATGAGAGATAGTGTATATACATTTCGTGCACATAAAGAAATATATCACAAAATTGACCAATTAGTTCCAGGGGATGGAACTCCTAGGTACTTGCAGTTGTATTTTTATGATCCTAATACTTAGCTGGATTATCGACTCCAATGGCCAAATCTTGATCGAAGTATTACTAAGATGTTGACACATATTCTTTCTACAAACCCATATGTCGATACATTTCGAAGTCTTGCGGAACTAGGACCTCTAGACAACTATAGGGTCACTTTGAATGCTTCGGTGGAACTTGACCAAAGGGTGTACAATCGGCCAACGACATCCGAGGTGTATATATAATTGTTTTATTTAAATCATTTAAAAGTATTATTTATTATTTTACTTACGTATAGTGCATCATTATATAGGTTGCTGGTATTTGGGTTGAAGGTAATGATAATATCACTTCGTTTAAAAGAAGTATTGTTGTGTACGGTAAGTCTGAATATAGTCAAACTATTCAGCCGTACGATAGTTGTTACGATTCATTGGCGTATCCTCTATTTTTTCCTAACGGTGAGTCGGGTTGGCATGATAAAATACCACGCCAAGGAGTGTTAATCAATGAACTCCACAACAATAACAACATCGAAGAAGAAATGGAAGGTACCAACAATTTCACTATCTTTATTAAGTGAAATTCATAAAAATAACCTAACATGTATTATTTTCAATTAACTATTTGTTTTTAAACATGACCATCATTCAGAGGCTAACACACGAAGTGGAGAGGCTAACAAACGAAGTGGTAGAACAACCGTGGCTATGCGAGAGTACTATTGTTACAAGTTTCAAATTCGATCTTCCAAGAACTTGCTTCTGTTCGGTGGTGGACTGCTACAACAGTTTGTTGTAGATGTTTACATAAAGCTTGAGACGTCACGTTTACAATATTATGAGCTAAACTAGGCTACAATAAGGGCAGATTTGTACCAAGGTATTGTGGATTGTGTCAATGCTGGTGAGGTTCATCCAAACAGAGTCGGACAACTGATTATGTTGCCTGCATCATTCATCGGAGGGCCTCGCAACATGCGACGTCGGTTTCTTGATGCGATGACTTTAGTTCAAGATGACGGCAAGCCTGATTTGTTCCTTACAATGACGTGTAATCCTCATTGGCCTGAAATATGTGATAATTTAAATGTTAGTCAAACCGCACAAGATCGTCCAGACCTTGTTTCAAGAGTGTTTAGGGCTAAATTAGAAGATCTTAAGGAACAACTCTTCAAGAAACATGTCCTCGGGGAAGTTAAGGCATAAGTTTATGTCATCGAGTTTCAAAAGCGTGGCTTGCCACATGCACATTTTCTCCTTATCATGTACCCGCAACACAAAATCAATAATCCAGACCATTATGATAAGGTCGTGTGTGCTGAAATTCCTAACATACTAAGGCATCCCAAATTGCACGAGCTTGTTGTCAAGCATATGATTCACGGTCCTTGCGGAAATTTGCGTACAAACAGTCCTTGTATGCAAGGTGATCCTAAAATTTGTCGCTTTCGCTATCCTAGGCAATTTAATGAAGAGACAACACAAGGAGATGATGCATATCCATTATACAGAAGGAGAAACAATGGAATAAAAGTGGATGTACGAGGAAAAACAATTGATAACAGATGGGTTGTCCCGTATAACCCAAAGCTATTGATGATGTTTAACTGCCACATAAATGTTGAAGTTTGCTCAAGTATAAAATCTGTGAAATATCTATTCAAATATGTTTACAAAGGATATGACAAACAAGTTATTCAAGTTGATCAAGATGAGCAAGGGGTTGTTATTAATGAGATAAAGAGATTTCAAGATGCACGCTACGTATCACCACCGGAGGCTATGTGGCGCATTTTTTCCTTCTCTCTTTCTCAAAATGTTCCTTCTGTTTTGGCCTTACAACTTCATCTCCCTAATAATCAGATGGTTAGATTTAGGGATAACGATATAATGTCTAATGTTGTTGATAGGGAAAGAGATAGGAGAACCATGTTGACTGCATTTTTTGAGAAAAATAGAGAAGATGAAACGGCAAGGGTGTATTTGTATAAAGATTTTCCAAAACAGTTCACATGGAATGGAAGCAAACGTTGTTGTAATCGTCGTAAAGGTAAACAACAAAGTGGTCGTATTGTTTCCGCCAATCCAGCTGAAGGAGAAAGGTACTATTTACCCCTACTTCTAATCAATGTTAGAGGGCCTACTTCTTTTGAACATCTTTGCACAGTTAATGGTCAAAGGTGCGAGACATTTCGAAAAGCATCTCTTGAGGCAGGCTTAATAGAGGAGGATGAATATCTATCATAATGTCTAGAAGAAGCCTCCTTATTTCAGTTTCCCAATGCTCTTAGAAGGTTAGTCGCGACCATAATGATATTTTGCGAACCTGGAGATGTTCGAAAGTTATGGAATGACCACTTTGATTCACTGTCTGAAGATCATCGGTTGCATTGTCTAAGTATCGAACGAGTTCAAAATATGGTTCTTACCGAAATTAAGGTCTTTCTACAATCTTAAAAATATCAATGATTTTGATCTTCCTAAGATAACAGATGATGTTAACTTATAGTATGTAGGTTATCGTGAGTTACAAGAGGAGTATGGGATTGTTTTGGAACCTGAACACTTGAGTGCCAAAGATTCACTTCATCCTGACCAAAAAAGTGTGTTTAATGAGATCATGATGCACGTTGATAATGATCTTCCACGTGTCTTCTTTATCGATGGTCCAGGTGGAACGGGGAAAACCTATTTGTATAAAGCCTTGCTTGCTGAAGTTCGTTCACGTGGTCTTATTGCTCTCGCAACAGCTTCATTAGGTGTTGCTGCTAATAATATGCCAGGAGGGAGAACGGCTCACTCAAGATTCAAGATTCCCATTAATGTTGATAATAATTCAATGTGCAATATCAAAAAACAGAGTGGTGTCGCTGAACTAATTCGGTCTGCTAAAATAATCATATGGGATGAAGCGTCGATGGCAAAACGACAGGCAATAGAGGCGGTGGATCGAACATTGCAAGACATTATAGGCGTTAGTCTCCCATTTAGTGGGAAGATAATGGTTATGGGAGGTGACTTTAGACAGGTGTTGCCTGTTATTAAACGAGGCACTCGAGCACAGATTGTAGACTCGAGCCTACGAATGTCTCATCTTTGGTCTTTGACTAAAAAGATGCGCTTGACCATAAATATGAGAGCGTTGACGGATCTGTGGTTTTCTGAATTTCTTTTAAGATTCGGTGATGGAACTGAAGAATCAATCGAAGGAGACTTTATCCGCATACCCGATGACATGACAATTCAATGCACCAATATAGAAAACTCTATAAAAGAATTGATCAATGCAATCTTTCCGTCAATCGAAGACAATGTATATTCTTCGGATTATATAATCTCTAGAGCAATATTATCCACTAAAAATGAGAGTGTTGACGAGATTAATAATCAAATGATTGACATTTTCCAAGGGGAGAAAAAGTTAACTATAGTTTTGTCGAGGCTGAAGACGATCACCACAACTTTTATCCGATCGAGTTCTTAATCTCACTGACGGTCAGTGGTTGCCGCCTCATAAGCTCCGTTTAAAAATTGGATGCCCAATAATATTGTTGCGGAATATCAATCCATCACATGGCCTATGTAATGGGACATGGTTGATATGTAAAGATTTCCAACGCAATGTAATTGATGCGGAAATTGTTGTCGGTCAACATGCTGGAAAAAGAGTATTTTTGCCAAGAATCCCTTTGTACCTTTCTAAAGATGACATGTTCCCATTCAAGCTAAAAAGAAAACAGTTTCCTATTCGACTTAGCTTTTCCATGACGATTAATAAAGCTCAAGGTCAGACAATTCCGCACGTTGGAGTTTATCTGCCGGAGTCTATATTTTCACATGGATAACTTTATGTGGCATTATCAAGAGGAATTTCAAGACAAAACACGAAGGTGTTACTATATCTCGCCAAAGATTTTAAGCGACGGGGGATATATACCTCAAATGTTGTCTACCGAGAAGTGTTGGGTGATGAATGAACAACATTTGAATCAAAACGAAAGTAAGTTTATAGCTGTTGAGCCTTAAGTTTTTATATTCCGATTATATATTTTCATTGTATTATTCTTTATAAATTTCTAACAAAAACCTTTTTAATTTCTCTGTTACATAAATTAGAAATTTTGTTATGGACGAAACAAAGAAGAAATCGGAAGATATGTTAGGTATCAATTTCATTTAAGATTGTAGTTTAATTTATCCATCTATATACTCGGTTTTGATTAAACACAAGTAAGAGACTAACATTGGTTTTTTTAGTGTCGACACATGCTCCAATAGAGGAGAAGATACAAGAAAGTCATTAGCCGGTGGTTGTATTGGTCAAACAGGAAGAGATATAAGAAATTCTCAGTATTATATCTGATGAAGAATGGTGGTCGAACCATGTTGATGAGGTAATTGAGATGTGTAAGGTTCATGAAAAAAAAATCTCATCACAATGCAAGAAGTTGACACGTGAATTGTTATTTGTAATTTTCTATGTTGATGACTTATATATTTCTTATTCATGTGTTTGCTTTTTTTTAGATTAATATGTTTATGACTGATATGTAACCAAACTTTAAAAGGCTCATGACATACATAGACCAAACCGATGCTATGAATAAAAAACTAATAGAAGTACAATACAATATATTATGAGAGAATTGAAAAACTAACAAAAACGAGTAACACATTGTAAATTAATGTAGGAAATATCTATGCACCCCACGGACTCCGCCTAAAAAAGGAGCTTTGGGATGCATTATCGGGTATTATAGCTACAACGGATGGTATGTGGTTATTGTTGGGTGACTTTAATGCTGTGCGCTTTCCTGAGGAGCGAATGAACTGTGAATTCAGTGCGAGCTGTGCCGAGGTTTTTAACAGTTTCATAGAAGAAAATGGGTTGCACGAATATCCTATGGGGGGTAGAAAATTTACTAGAATTTCTGATTCAGGTGTTAAGCTTAGCAAAATCGATCGATTTTTGGTATGTGATAGTTTCTGGAATGCTTGGCCAGATGCGTCTGTCCATGCCCTGCCTCGTGTTAATTCTGATCATAGCCCGATCATTCTGTCAAATTCTTCGGTTAACTTCGGGGCCATTCCTTTCTGTTTTTATAACTCGTCTTTGGGTAAATCTGGTTTGGAGGCTATTGTCACCTCGGCTTGTCTTGAGCCGGTGTCATTCGGTCCATCAGATCAGATGCTGGCCCACAAGCTCAAAGTAATTAAAGACCAGAATAAAGCATGGTATATTCAAGAACGGGACCTGAGGGGTATGGTTAAAAATGAAACTGTAAGTCGAATTGTTACAATTGATGGTCAACTAGATGAAGGTTTGGCAACGGAGGCTAAAATCACATAGTGGGTGGAGGGTAGGAGGAAATTGGATAAAATCAATTCAGCAATTGCACAGGATTTGAAACAGCGAGCACGGCTCAAATGGGTGGTTGAGGGTGATGAAAAAAACTCGTTTTTTTCACGGAATCATAGACCAAAATCTGGGTCAAGGCGGTTGAATGGGATTCAAGTGAATAACGAGTGGGTGTGTGATCCAGAACACATTAAAGATGAGGCTAGAAAGTTTTTCGCTCACAAGTTTAGGGAACCAATGAGGAATCGGCCGTCTTTCCTGTGTTCGGGTTTGAAATGTTTATCGTCCTCCGAAGCGGATTTTTTGGTAAGTCCTTTTACTATTCAGGAATTTAAATTAGCCTTATGGGATTGTGGTAGCGATCGGGCGCCCGGCCCGGATGGTTTTACTTTTGGATTCTTTAAACATTTCTGGGAAAATCTAAAAGATGATATCATGAAGGTTATGGAGATTTGGGCTTCATTCTTGGTCTTCGGCTACCTAATAGTGGACCTACCATTACCCATCTAATGTACGCGGACGATATAGTTTTTGTTGGTGAATGGGGCGAGGAAAATATTAAGAATATCATCCGACTTATGAGGTGTTTTTTTCCTAACTTCGGGGCTGAAAGTAAATTACCAGAAGACTAGTTTGTTCGGCATTGGGGTGGGCTCGAATGAGGTGGTTAGGATGGCCGATGAAATCAAGTGTAAATCAGACAAATTCTCGTGCAAATACCTTGGTGTTCCCGTGGGCGTTAATATTAGTCAAATCAGATTTTGGGATCCAGTGGTCGATGCTTTCAAGTCACGTCTCTCCAAATGGAAAGCTAGACACCTATCTTTCGGAGGTCGAGTTGTACTCTTACGTGTCGTCCTCGATAGTCTTCCACTGTATTTCTTTTCCCTATTCGAGGCTCCCATTGGTGTGATAAATGTGTTGGAAGGTCTTAGACGTCGCTTTTAGGGGGGGTGATGAAGAAAAGGCGAAAACGAGTTGGGTTGCTTGGGATAGGGTGGTGGGTCCGACAGACAAAGGCAGTCTTGGTTTTTGGTCACTCAAGGCAATAAACGAAAGTTTGTTAATCAAGTGGTGGTGGAGATTCAAGCATGAAAAGAACACATTTTGGTGTCGAGTGCTTTCGGCTATTCATCACATACACAAATCTTCATCCTACTTACCAGTTAAGAGAGGTGTGTCGGGGGTGTGGAATGCGATTTATATAGTAGGTGACAGTGTGTTGGAACAAGACCTGAACATCCCGGCTCTTGTAAAAGCGAAAGTGGGCAACGGGTCGGATGTAAGATTTTGGGTTGATTGGTGGATAGGTGATGGTCCACTAAAAGACCTCTTCCCAATTTTATTTGCTTTAGAGAAAGATAAATTGGTTCCTTTGGCTGCCAGTCTTCTGGTCTGGGACTGGAAACAGGCTCCAAGTAGTAACATCGAATTGACGGATGCGCAACGATGCAGTGCATTGATTACTGGTACCTTACTGTCCGATTCCAGGGGGATGGGCTATTTTCGCTCTCCTCCTGCAGAAAAATGTTGTCACGCTACGCCAATCCTTTTTACCCGTTCCAGTAGGTGAAAGGGGCGCCAAAGAAGTTCTCAATTTTCATATGGAGGGCGGAACATCATCGCCTACCTACTATGAAAGGGCTGCACCAAAAGAAGATAATTCACGGGTCAATTGCGTGTAAGTTATGCGGCAATTATGATGAAGATGCAGACCATTTGCTGACCTCCTGCTATGTGGCTGCTTGGATTTGGCACAGAATCGGCTTATGGACTGGGATACCGACTATCTTTGCTTTTATGGTTAGAGACTTTATGATGCTTTACAAGGATGAGAGGATTCCAGCTAACAAACGGAAATGGTTACACATTGTCATTCTCTCAACGGCTTGGATGATTTGGAAGACTAGAAACGCTGCAATCTTCCAAGGTAAAAAGGCAAATTTAAATGGACTATTTGGCAAAATACAAGCGGTGACTTTCAACGGGTCAAAAACAAAGTCAACACATCGGGATGGCCTGGAAGGTTGGAAAGCATTGAGGTCCCATGAGTTGGTGGGTGAGTTTTCTTTTGGTGTATTTGTAATTGAAGTTGCTGGTGTTGTAACATGTATGCCTAGTATCTTACTAGCATGAACTAGTGTATATATTTCTGGGTGAATATAATGGAACTTTGCTGATAAAAAAAACTCACCAAAGGTAACAAAATAAAGAAATGCCCTTCAAACACCACAAAATAATGAAGTCACAAAAAAAGTTAAATAACACAGAGAACGTATGTACCTTCGGAAGCATCTTTCTCCGTATCTCCCTCCCCGAATGTCACTCCAGTTTCTTCAAAAAGAAAGATGCATCTTCAATTTTGTCCACCGGAATCTTCGTCGGAACCTCACCCGAAGTGACCTACTAATTAATAAACACAACAAAAACAAATCAAAATTGGAAACCATTTTATGAAACTAAAGAAAATTGCATCTTTTGGCTCAGATCTGTCATCATAGCCATACATAAAAAATAAGGAGGCTCAGAGTTCTCATCATAGCCCTTAAATTATATATCACTATCAGACGTATCTATGGCTCCAATCTTAGTTGCCACGCCAGGTGAAGCTAAAAATTTAAGTTTCAAAACAAAGGGAAGGAGAGACCAAAGCCACTACCTTCTGCAGTTGTATGATGACCCTAAAAAATAGGCTTACATCATCATAATCAAACAAAACATCACATATCACCCGAAAAGTGTAGGTTTTACAGCCGGGGCGTACAACAACCAGAAAAGAGAGCAAAAAACCTTCGTTGGCGGTTGTACCACCGTCGCCGCCATCTGAGACAGTCGTCGACTGAGTCGGCCAACGGCCATCCCCCACCTCATCACCATAATCGAACACACCGATTTAGCCAAAATGGGGTCTGAATCATCGCTAGATTACTCAAACTTTAGAGAGAAAGAAGAGTCAGAGAGAAGGTAGAGAGACAATGACGACAGCTTGTTGTTGTGTAGAGAGGAAAAGCAAGATTTGGCATCTCTGGTTTCGTGGAAAGATCTGGGTGGAAAGATCTGGCATCTCTTTTTTCACGTGGAAGGTTTTACACCGTCAGATTAAGCACTGTTAAAACTAGAGTGATTCCTTCACACAAAGAAATCTACTAATTGTATATATATATATATAACTAGATTATACCCTAGGAACGTCCCGGGGTTAAGAAATCTAATATGACATAGCAATTTTACATATGAAATAGAATGATGTGCTTTACAGTTACATCCAGGAAAGATTCAGGTAGCACATAACCTAAAACAATTAACAATGTATCTCCAATGTTAGTGCATAACCTTAAACAATGTATAACTCTAATATTAAAACCTAACATAAAACAATGTACAACTCCAATTCTAACACATGTTGTAAATAAAATTCATATTTACTAGTTTGAACATAATTAATGACTTGCCTATACATGATTAATGAATAACCTGAACACTTTGTGTTTTTTTCTGTAAGAACAAAACCACAAAAAAATAGTCGTTTTTTCTCTGTTTTTTATATAGCACTATGGTACTCGTTGGAAAGATAATAATACGCTCGTTAATTTGGTATATTTTTTTTCTTTAAAAATCTCGTATATAAAAGATATTAATGTTTAAAAGTTATGGGAAGAAACATTAGAGAGAAAATCTAATTTTGTTTTAATACCCTTGAATTATATTAAACCAAATACACCCAATTACAAGTGATACGTAGGTAAACGGGCCACAAGTTACGCCGCTACCCCTTTTTGTATTGCAAAACCTACTCTATTGAAAATAAAACATTGGCCTTAGCAGCTGGAGAATTACTTTACACAACTTTCTTCACGCGATCGAGGAGCTTGATTGCTTGCGGAGCCAGCGCTCCAAAGGTATCAAAAGTGAGGGCACAAACACATGCTGGTTCGCTAGACAAGACGCTTCATGTTTATCCACTTTTTTGCTCTCGGAATTCAAAACTGTCTGCCCAGCCACAAAACCCAAATCTCGGAGTCCCACCAATGGGGATACCCAGTAAGGTCAACACATGCATGCTTGCCTTGCGCCCATACCGAACACAAGAACGTCCGCTGGCCTCAAGGTGGACCGCCTTGTCAAGTGGGTCCGTCAAGAAATTCACGGGAGCCTCTTTTTTAGCTGAAACCCCTGTCCTTCGTAACACATCCCATAGAACATCTCTAACCAGGTCATGTCTGTATTTAAAGCCTGGCAACTCCTTACAATGTAGGGCGTGTTCTCCAAACTTGTCCAAGCGTGCTTTTTTACAGATCGGACACGGTTCGTCAATGGGGAACATGGAATCATCAGTCGGTATTTGAGGACCGCCCGATATTCGATAGCCAACATATGTTGCCCGAGTCCGTCAATTGGGAGTGTAGTGAGGAAATCTTGAGCATGGGCCTCTTTGAGGCATTCAAACACCGCTTTCTGGCGCGAGACATGTTAAACTCCTCCTCCATAGTCTGCATGGCCTTACAGTTAAACGCACTCGCCAAGATTTTTTGAGACTTTTTTGGGGTGGTGTCTTTATCCGTAAAGCCGCCCACATCTACATTGGGGAGAGAGCTGCGAATGTTTTCCCAGTGCGAGCTTATAATCATCGTCCATCCCCAACCACCCGCTGTTCCTTAGAATGTGTTCCTGTAGCTTCA